>NW_026507203.1:0-22504 GCF_026875155.1 Cherax quadricarinatus
ACCCCCCGCTGTTAAAATGTGCGTCAGCACTGTCACCCGACGTTTTAATGTTGCGTCAGCACGGCCCCCCTGATGTTAAAAATGTTTTGCAGCACGCCCCCATGACTTTTTAAAATTGTGTCAGCACTGTCACCATGCTGTTGTGTTTGTCAGCCTGTCCCATACTGTTAAAATGTTCAGCACGTCACCATGACTGTTTTTAAATGTGTCACACGTCACCATACTGTTTTAAATGTTGGTCAGCCAACACCTGGGTTTATCAGGCCGAACCCCCAGGAGGTCTGGGCACAGACCGGGGCCGCGGGGTTGACCCCCGGAACTCTCCCCCCGGTAAAAATGTGTTTCCCCGCAGACAGGTAAAAAGCACAACAGTGTTTCCTGCAGACAGTGTTAACAACAGTGACATTTTCCTGCAGACAGTGTAACAACATAGAAGTGTTTCCCCAACATGTTAACAAACAGCAGACAGTGTCCCAGGCATGTAAAAGCAACAGACCTTGTTCCGCAACGTTAACAACAGTAGACATGGGTTTCCTGCGACGTGTTTAAAAAGCAGCAACATGTGTTCCTGCAGGGATGTTTTCAACAGCGACTGGTTTTCCCAGGCATTAACAAGCCCAAAACATGTGCCCGCGACATGTTAACAACAGTAACGTTCCTGCAACTTTTTTAAAAAGCAGCAGACATTGTTTCCTCGGCGTGTTAAAAAGCATGACAGTGTTCCTCAGAAGTTTAACAAGCATGACATGTGTTCCTGCAGACGTGTTCCCCAACGCAGACATGTGTTCCCGCAGGAGTGTTAACAACACAGACCCTTTTTCCCGCAACAGTGTTAAAAGCACAGACATTGTTTTTTCCAGACAGTTAACAAGCACAAAAATGTGTTCCGAGACAGGGTTAAAAAGCAGCAAAATTGGGGTTCCCGCGGCAGTGTTAACAAGCACAGACAGGTTCCTCAACAGGTTTTTAAAAAGCACAGCTGTGTTCCTGCAGGGAGTGTTAACAAGCAGCAACATGTTTTCCTCAGACATGTTAACAAACAGCAAACATGGTTTTTCCCGCAGGGGTGTTAACAAGCACAACTGTTTCCGCGGCATTTTAACAAGCAGCAGACATGTGTTCCCGCGACGTGTTAACAACGCGACACGGAAAAAACTAGCCAAGTGGGCCCCAAAAGTCCCTCAAACTTCTTTCTCATATTCTGGTTTTTTTTAAATCCTACCTTGTTAGTAATTTCCCCCTATGGTGGGGGGGGGGAAATTGTGGTGGGCACTGGGTGGACACTAACACGGGCAGCAACCGGGCATGGCCTGGAAAGTGAACTGGGGCGGGATACTGGGCAAGGGGCACTGGACATGGACACTGGAAGGGGACACTAGACACTAGACAATGGACACTGGAGAGTGGCACTGGACGTTTGGGGGATGGACACGAACAGGGAAACTGGAAAGTGGACACTAGACACTGGGGAGAGACACTGGGCATGGCCCCTGGAAAAATGGAGACTGGCAGACACGGGCATGACACTGGACAGTGGACACTGGGAAGGGGACACTAGACACAAACCAAAGGCACCGGGGATGGGCACTGGACGTTGGGCATTTGGGCACTAACAGTGGAACGGAAAGTGGACACTAGAAACTGGAAGCCGACAGGGACACTGAAAAAATTTTACAATGGGCACGAGAGAGGGCACGGAAATGGGCACAACCTGGGGAAACCGGACATGGACACGGGGAAGGAGACTGGCAGGGACCAGGACAGTGGAACTGGGGAAGGGAACAAACCTAGACCCTGAACACCGAGAGTGGGCACTGGACTTGGGGGTGGGCCGAACAGGGACACTGGAAAGTGGACCAAAAAAAGGAAGCCGGACAGGGGCACTGAAAAAAAATTTTTTTAAAATTTGGGCAACTGGAGGGGACACGGAAATGGACACAGACCTGGAGCAACACTGGACAGGGCACTGAAAGTGGAGACTGGGCGTGGGCCAGACGTGGCCTGGGAAGGGGACACTAAAACTAAAAAAGGGGGACCAAAAGGGCACTGCGTTGGGGATGGCACTGAACGGGACACTGGGAAAAAGGGACCAGAAAAAAGAAGCCGGGCCGTGGCCCTGAAAATTTAACATTGGACCTGGGGTGGGCACGGAAAAGGGACACTAGACATGGGCCAGACCTGCTGCACTGAAATGGGACGGGGGAGGGACACAGGGCATTGGACACTGGGAAGGGGACACAAAACACTAAAAGGACACCAGAGAGTGGCACTGGACGTTGGGGGAGGGACACTGAACGTGGCACTGGAAAGGGACACTAGAAACTGGAAACCGGACAGTGGGCACTAAAATTAACATTTACACTGGAGGTGGACACTGGAAAGTACACTAGACACTGGGCAGCAGCACTGGGCAGTGGCCGGAAAGTGGAGACTGGGGAGGGACACAGGGCAGGCCCCTGGAAGGGGACCAAAAACACTAGACAATGGACACCAAAGAGGGACCGGACGTTTTGGGGGATGGACACTGAACCCGGCACTGGAAAGTGGACACTAGAAACTGGAAGCCGGACAGTGGACACTGAAAATTTAACATTGGACACTGGAGAGTGGACACTGGAAAGTGGACACTAGACCGGCAGCAACAAGGACAATGACACTGGAAAGTGGAGACTGGGCAGTGGACACAGGACAGTGGACACTGGGAAGGGGACACTAGACACTAGACAATGGACACCAGAGAGTGGACACTGGACGTTGGGCAGTGGACACTGAACAGTGGACACTGGAAAGTGGACACTAGAAACTGGAAGCCGGACAGTGGACACTGAAAATTTGAGACTGGACACTTGAGTGTGGAGTGGAGGGCCGGGTACGGCGCAGCTGCCAAGTGGCTCTATATACCACAACAATAACAAGGTGGCGCACAGCCTCTCATATTCTGCGACTCTCCTGCCTGACCTGGCCTTATTTCAGGCTATTTTTGAGGTAGAAGATGGGCAAGAAGGCCAGAAGAAAGAAGAGGCAGAGAAGACAGATAAGAAGAAGAGAATAGCAAAGTTAAAGAAGGAACTGGACGCCAAGGAGAGTATTGTACCGAATATTTTATGTTTATCTTCCTATCCAGGGAAAAAACACCCAGGGGGAAGGGTTACCACCCAGGGGAGGGTTACCCACCCAATACCCCAGGGAGGGTTTACCCACCCAGGGGTGGGTTACCCAACCCAGGGGGAGGTAACCCACCCAGGGGGAGGGTTTACCCACACCAGGACACCCAGGGATGGGGGGGGGGGGTAACCCACCCAGGGGTGGTTCCCCACCCCGGGGGAGGTTACCCACCCAGGGGAGGGTTACCCACCCAGGGAGGTTTACCCCACCCAGGGGGTAGGGTTCACCCACCCAGGGGAGGTTATCCCACCCCAGGGGAGGTAACCCCACCCAGGGGGAGGTATGCCCCACCCAGATAACCCATGGGGAGTGTTACCCAGCTACCCACCCAGGGGTGGGTTCCCCCCCCAGGGGGCGGTTAACCCACCCAGAGGAGGGTTACCCACCCAGGGGAGGGTTACCCACCCAGGGAGGGTTACCCACCCATGGGGAGGTTACCCACACCAGGGGAGGTTAACCCCCCAGGGGAGGGTTTACCCACCCAGGGGGGAGGGTTACCCACCCCAGGGAGAGTTAACCCCCCCAGGGAGGGTTTTTACCCACCCAGGGGGAGGGTTACCCACCCAGGGGGAGGGTTACCCCACCCAGGATAACCCGAGGGGGAGGTTTACCCAACCCGGGGAAGGTTTCCCCCACCACCCAGGGAGGTTTACCCACCCAGGGGAGGGTTACCCCACCCAGGGAGGGTTACCCACCCAGAGAGGTTACCCACCCAGGGTAGGGTTAACCCACCCAGGGGGAGGTTACCCACCCATGGGAGGGTTAACCCACCCAGGGGGAGGGTTACCCACCCAGGATAACCCAGGGAGAGAGCTAAGCCACCCAGGATAACCCCGGAGAGGGTACCCACCCAGGATAACCCAGGAGAGAGCAAGCCACCCAGGATAACCCAGGGAGAGGTTTCCCACCCAGGATAACCCACGGGAGGTTTACCCACCCAAGGATAACCCCAGGCTAGAGTTAGCCACCCAGGAAAAAACCCGGGAGGATAACCCACCCAGATAAACCCCCAGGGGGAGGGTTTACCCACCCAGATCCCCCAGGGAAGATAGCTAGCCACCCAGGATAACCCAGGGAGAGGTAACCCACCCAGGATAACCCAGGGGGAGGGTTTCCCACCCAGATAACCCAGGGAGAGAGCAAGCCACCCCAGAGAACCCAGGAGAGGGTTAACCCACCCAGATAACCCAGGGGAGGGTTACCCACCCAGGATAACCCAGGAGAGAGACTAGCCAACCCAGGATAACCCAGGGAAGGGTTATACTCCTCCCAGGATAACCCAGGGGGAAGGGTATACCCACACAGAATAACCCAGGGAGGAGCTAGCCACCCAGGAATAACCCCAGGAGAGTGGTTTACCCATCCAGGAAAACCAGGGGAGGGTTTACCCCACTCCAGGATAACCCAGGGAGATGGTTACCCACCAGGATCACACAGGTGGAGGGTTATCCACGCCATGATAACCCAGGAGAGGGTTACCCACCAGATAACCAGGGGGAGGGTTTACCCACCCAGATAACCCAGGGCAGAGCTAGCCACCCAGATACACCCAGGGAGAGGGTTTACCCATCCAGGATACCCCAGGGGGAGGGTTACCCCACCCGGATAAACCCAGGGAGAGAGCTAGCCACCCCGGATACCCCAGGTGAGAAGGTTACCCACCCCGGATACCCCAGGGAGGTTACCCACCCAGGATAACCCAGGAGAGAGCTAGCCACCCAGGATAACCACAGGGAGAGGTTACCCCCCAGGATCAACCCAGGGGAGGGTTTACCACCCAGGATTAACCCAGGGAGAGAGCATCCACCCAGGATAACCCAGGGATAAGTGTTACCCACCCAGATAACCCAGGAGAGGGTTTTACCCACCCCAGTATAACCCAGGGAGAGGGTTAGCCCACCCAGGATAACCCAGGGGGCGGGTTAACTCCACCCCATAATCCCAGGGAAGGGTTAGCCCACCCAGGGATAACCCAGGGTGAGAGCTAGCCACCCAGGATAACCATTCCGCTTCCTGTCTGACACCTCACTGCATGCTTGGCTGACAGTCCAAGCCCCTCGCACACGAAACCTCCTTTCCCCCTCCATCCAATCTTACCTGGGCTGACCCCTACCCCACCTTTCCCCTACTACCGAATTGTATAGTCTCAAGGTCATTCTATTGTGTTCCACCCTCTCTACATTTCCCAAACCATAACAATAACCCTTCTGAGTATTCTCACACTCCTCTAATCTCCAAACTACGAATTCACATGCTTTATATTCACACCCACACATGCCCTCAGACATGACATCTTCCACTTCCTCCAGCCTTCCACACCTCGCTGCAACATTCAACACCCATGCTTCACACCCATACCAAGGGACAACACTTGATATAATAGACTAGAATACAATCATCAACATACCACTCTAGCTTTCTGGATAAATTTTTTTGTGTTCTCCACTGACTCCTCAGTGACCACTCACCTTTTTTTTCCCCTCAATCAATTCATGGATCACCGTCATCCATCATCAACCACCTGCTGACAACGTCCACTCCCAAATATCTGAACACATTCACGCTCCTCCATACACATCTTACTTACCTTAAAAATTTTTGTCCTAAGCAATAGTGAGTGTTTAATATTTTTATTGTAGGAAATCTGAATAAATGAAGATTGGTTAAAATTGGTAAAAAATCCTGCATTAGCAAAATACTAATGTCGCGTAGAACTTGGCCTGCTTTATAAGCATTTAATACAAAAGGTGAATAACTAAATGACCCTATAGTACAGTTTTAAGTATACATTAATACTTTAAAACTGATTCCGTGAATCTTAAGTTAATTGAATTCGAAATCTGTTTAAACGGCCTATGTAACAGGCTGTGGAATTTAAATATGGAAGAAACAGGAACAAGATTAGCAAATTCATCGACTCAGGAAGTTTGAGAAGACTGGAAGAACAGGGATAGAGTTGATGGGAGCGGTTTTGTTTTGGTATAGTATAGTGAAGTTTAGTTACATTAGGGAGAATAGGGTCAATTTTAACAATACTTTCTAAACTGATTGCAGACATGGACATTTCTAGTTGGGACAATGAAATTCCAGATCTTACGGCCTTTTATGTGCTTATGTGATTTTGCATGGATGCAAGACACAAGGAATGTCAAAGGGAGTTTTGTGCCTTTGTTGTGCCAGTGTGTTTCTTTTGTAGCTGTCAAGGAGAATTATTGAATAAAAAAGAAAGGGATTATAATGGAGTTGAAACCTTCAGGTCACAAGCCTGCTCTCTAACTTGCTCCCTCAGTGTCATAAAATAAAACGACAGAATGTATTTTTTTCTATGAAATAGGGTAAGAGGATCTTTTTTCTGAAGGTAATAAAAGAACAAGTAACTAAATTTGTATGGAAAATATGATAAAATTATGCATTTGAGAATTATGCTGTGTTAGCTATCTTTATGCATCGGCTATTTTGTCCACTTGAGTCCGATTTTAGGCAAATTCCATTGTTCCATTGACCAAAATCTTAGCTATTTCAACTAGTATGTCTTCCAATCTATTGATCAAGTACAAGAGACTGCTCATTCAATTAACCTATTTTAAACTACCCAGTAATAGATCCAAATTGGTAATTTGGCCCAGTCACACAAAATACAAGAAATGGCATTTTAAAATAAGGGCCCAGAACAGGTAGTGCAACATTCCTGGCAATTAAAATAACATTTTCTTTCTCTGTTCCATTATTGCACATCTCTAGCCCCTCTTATAATACATCTTTGCTATTCCATTTTGAATTTTTTATTCATCAACAAAAAATAGAAGATTTACTTTTCTGCAGACTGCCGCATTAGTGTAATAAGTGTATAAATACTGTCAGTGGCAATACTAAATACACATAGACTACCAGTTGATTACTCTAGAATATCGGGCAAAATCAAACTTCTGCTACTTTAGAGCACAATTTCAAGCTACTTTCAGTCCTCAAATCAGTCAGAATTATCTCTATGTGTGAATAAACTTCCATTCTGTCAAGGAGTCCAAGAAACCGAGAATACAACCACAAAAACCCTAGAAAATACACTGTCAAAGTTTCTGTTTTGAAACTAAAAAAGGTCACAGTTTTTTCTTCTCGTTATGCACTCAGTGCTGTAGGATTTTTGTATATATGCCACACTTACTGCATAGACCCATTTGGCTCATAACGAGGGCCCAAATTTACTGCTCAGCTATATGACTAGCTAAGCCTCATGTCATGTACAATGGGAACCGACAATGGCTTCAGAGTATTGATACAGTGGGACCAACCCCGAACTGGTATACAGGCTTAGCTGGTCATCAGTGACGAAACTACTATATAGAAAGCCCCTTCTTATGCAAAGCAATTTCAAGGCAAATTATCATGTCCCAGGAAAACACCAACACCATCCACTAACACCCTGAGCTAAACATGAACCCTCGCCTAACGCAACCGCATCGCATAATTTAAATCTGCCTAAGCGATACATTTTAACGCAAAAATTTTGCCTCCGGCTAGCGCAAAAAATCTCGCTCCAATGCGATTCATTCGAGATGCGTCCACGTGCGGGCCTGAGCCCGCCCTCACATAGTTCCGTGGGTGCCATGTTTACAAGCCAGCCCCCGCGGTCGCTTCCAAAAGCCAAACAGTCAGAACATTTCATATTATCACAGCCTTTTTAGTTAGTTTAGTGATTGCACCTGCCAAATAAGTACCATGGGCCCCAAGAAAGCTTCTAGTGCAACCCCTACAGGAAAAAAGGGTGAAAAAGTATATGAATGAAGTAAAAATATCATTACTAAGTATGAAAATGGAAGTGTGTATCTCCGAGCTGGGTCCAGGTTGTACACAACCCCAATCAACCAGCGCTACTATTGTTGCCAAGAACACAGCAATCAAGGAAGCTGTTCTTGCCAAAGGTGCAACTTTATTTTCGAAACAAGAAATCCAAGTGATTAGAAGATGTTGAGAGACGTTTTTGGTGTGGATAAATAAAAACAATAGCAGAGTAGCATCTCTCAGCCGATCCTATGTGCAAAGGCTCGGAAGTTGCATGAGGATTTAATTAGAAAAATGCCCACAAACAAGTGGTGATGTAGTGAATTTACGGGCCAGCAATGGTTTGGTTTGAGAGATTAAAGAAATACGAAGTGGCATGCATAGTGTGACAAGGGCCAAAAATCTGGTGAGGCTGCCAGTTTTGGACACAACGCGGCTGAAAAAAATGTACATGAATTCAAGGAGTACATAGACAGTGAGGCCAGAAACCAGAACCAAGTGTTAAATTGTGACGAAACAGGCCTGTATTAGAAAGAAAAAGCTCAAGCAGGACCTTACATTACGGATGAGGAAAAGGCACTCCCAGGGGACATAAACGCCTGTAAAAGACAGGCCTTCCTCTTGTTGATTGTGTCAATGCAAGTGTGATAAGCAAAGTGAAGCCTTTATTGTGTATAGTATCCCTCTGAAACACCCAGAGTGTTTCAGGAGAAACAGTGTCATCAAGCAAATTTGTGTGTGCTGTGAGGGCAAACAGTAAGGCATGGGTCACTAGAGACCTTTTCGAGGACTGTTACCACCATGCATTGCCCCCACGGTGAAAAATTACCTCCTGAAACTAAATTAGGCCTGAAGTGCCTCCAGTATTAGACAATTCTCCTGTCCATCCTTCAGATGTGCAGGCGACTTATCTGGGGACATGAGCTTCAATTAACCCTTCTTGGGCAAAAGGCCATAAAATTAAGAATTTCGACCTGACACTCCCTATCGTGGATAGAGGTAACTCATAAGAGTCAATGAGCCTATATAAATGCAATTCTGATGTTTATATTATTCAAAGCAATATGCGAATCAGTGAAACCTATTTATTATGGTCTCCCATATAAGGGAGTATAAATTTGGCTGTTGCAAACTTGCAATGGTTAATAAAACAGCAAATAACTATTTTTTTAATTTATTATACAAATAGAACAATATGTAGAGGATGGTCAGAGCACCGACATGTTGATAAATTTAGACACATGTGCAACTCTGGGTATCTTTATTGAGAAAACGTTCGCCACACAGTGGCTTCATCAGTCCATACATAGGAGAAACTTGAAGAGCAGGAGGAGAATGAGGTAACAGTCCTCAACCTTGATCGAAGTGTTTAGTCCAACAATCTTGAATAGAATACGGCATAGGAGCAGAAAGCAGCTATAAACCGTAAAAAAAAAAAGGCAGGAGAGGGCCAAGCTGTCATAGGGGTGTCACATTGTTTCCATGTGGAAGTAGGTCGTGCCCAAGAATTGGCAAGCGAAGATTCCTAAGTATAAGATCCCAAGAATTGGGATCTTCATACTAGGAATTCCTTCGCTTGCCTAATCCTGGGCACGACCCTACTTCACATTGAACAAAAGTGACACCACCTATGACTGCTAGCACTCTCCTGCCCCTACTTTATAATCTGCTTCTCACTCATATCCCGTTATATCAAGATTGCATGGACTAAACACATCGACTCAGGTTGAGGACGATTACCTCATACACCTCCAGTCCTTCAAGTTTCTCTATGTATTGACTGATGAAGCCACTGGTGTGGCGAACTTTTTCCTCAATAAAGGATACCCAAAGTTGCACAAGTGTCTACTTTATCCAAATAGACCATAAAAAAATATAATTGGAACATGTATCCAAACCTTTATTAGGTATTACAAAAATTATAAAAAGAAACCAAATTGCTACATGACACATATGCAAAGGATAAAATTTTCAAGTCCCATATTCCTGAATTCCCAGAGAAGAACAGTCAGTGTATTATTACTAATTGCTAGAATGAAGGCAATGAAGCAATTTTTATCCTTCTTTATGCATAATTTACGTTGGCATACGGAAACAGAAAAATGACGATGTGGAATACTTTGTACTTGATGCTTGGCATACAAATTTTTTGAGATATGTTATGTTGTCCTATCATTCTTCAGTAAAGACATCTGTAAATATTCATATGGAGACTAACTGCAACAGGGTTTCATGCTGGTATTCAGGTAAAGGTCATTATTGATGTCACCAACACTGGTACTCAGCCTGAGTTACTGTCAACAGCAAGCTCATCCATGAATATCTTCTTCATCAGGCATCTCCTCGAACCTAATAAACATAGTCTTTTTCCTTGACTACTTTTACCGCTTTTTTTTGGCTGGCATTCTTCCCCTCATCATCACTGAACACCTCTGCAACCAGTGGCGAAGTATTCATCACCACTTTCAAGCAATTTCTGGTTTCATCTACCTCCAGTTCTGAGTCACTTTCCTCCAAAATGTCAGACTATTTTTGATTGGTTTGGTGGGCTTACATAAAACAATTTCTCATTGACTGGAAGGACAATAAAAATGATCTGTACACATCCAGACTACTACAAAATTTATATAACATAAAATATGTTTTATAAAAATTTATTTACTGAAATAGACAACTGGCCTTAAAAAGGGCAGACCAAATTTTTTGAGGTCTCTTTGGTTTCACTATTTTCATTTGCATGGTACACTCATATTATGATTCCAATGGCCTTATAAATATATAATCAAAAATATGCCAAACTATTTTTTTACGCACTAGACATAATACTCCAGTACTTACGGACATTGTGGAGGATAAAATCCAAGGGTAATTTTGAGTCTCAACTAGATGAAAAAATGTGACCTTTGGCAAACGCCAAGCCAGAATTAGTTTACAATCTTGGTGTCTCAACCAGTGGAACGAGAACAGACAGGCACCACTTAGCGAAGTGACTCATTAAGGCTTGTGATTGTCAGAACTAAAGATGGAACTAGAGGCGCGGCACAGTAGGATGACACGCGCAGAAAAGTCACAAGCTCACACCCATACCTTCTGCGGTCTGCCCCCATAAGGTCAAGTTTTGCTTCCTAATACCACTCCTCTCCTGCAGCCCATGACCAAGCATCATTGCAAACTTCAAAATCCTCTACACAAAACTTATTTTTAAAAAAGAGGTGCTTTGTAGCAAACCACAGAAACTCAATAACTCTAAGAGAGTGTTTGGCGAGAATCACTTATTAGCATCCTCATTGAGTAAACATTATCGGTAAGGCTTGGGAGTGTGACCTAAGAGGACCTTGAACCAGCAATTGGAAGAAACTGTGGCCCAGAATGTGTAAGACAAGGATTTGAAGGATTATAGAGGATAACCCCTGAGAAGTGTATGCCAGTTGTGGAATCAGTTGTGGCATTGGGGACGTCCTTAGGGTTGGAGGTTTAGTAGGAGGAAGTGGAAGAGTAGGTGGAGGATGACATGAAGAACTAACCACTGATGAGCTGCAAGATCATCTTCAACAGCAAGAGTTCCCAGCCTGAGGAAACTGCTCCGGAGAGGGGAGAGAGAAATTGAGGAAGTTTGCCTACTTCAGAATAAGGAATATGTGTGCAAATGGTTGAACGGCAAACCTTTTTTGATGATAATCACCCTCACCACAGCGATTGCAAACCGTGCTGGTGACTATTTACACTGACAAATGTTGTGACCCACTTAGGAAGTCACAAAGGAACGAGAGAGTACCCGGCCTCTATGGACAGATATGTGTGCGACAAGAGGTCTAGTGACTCCTGAAGCTGGCAACTAAAAGAAGAAGGGAAGTAACCCCAGAAAAGACTTTGCTACCTCCAAGTCCTAATGGAAGGAGGAATTCCCCTTACTAAACAAAACAACTTCCACACTTTCCCCTCATCCCATCCCATAATCATCACCAGATCTCAATAAAGGTAAGTGTCAGTTTTGTGTGTATAAAATTAAAATTTCATGTGGTTAACTATTTTTTTTTTTTCATACATTGGGGAGTCAGGAAACGGATTAATTTTATTTTCCATTATTTCTTATAGGGAAAATAAACCCTAACCCTTTTTTTTTTTTTTTTTCTTTTTTTTTTTTTTTTTTTTTTCCAGGTTGACAGGAGGCCTTTCCGACTCTTGTCTCAGGGTTGCCCAAATTAAAAAAAAAAAAAAATTTTTCCTCGTGAAAAGATGAGAATCCTTTTCCCGGTCATAATACACCAAAAGTATGAAATTTGATGGAAAACTTACGGAATTTGCTCTCACGAAGTTAGCGGTCCTCGACGATGTTTACCTCATTGGGCGTTTGCCCACTTAGAGCCCTATACTCGCCATTCCAGTGCGTACTAGTCGAACAAAATCAAAACTATTCCGCTAGAACTCCTCCAATTTTTCAATCGAATGAGTACAGAAACCACCCATTTACCATTTCAACTTCCAATACAGTGTTCGAATTTACAATTTTGCCAATTTCACTCAAATTTTCATAGATGCCAAGTTTTCGAATAGGTTCCAGAATAAACAAGAAGACATTCCTGGCAATAAAATGACTTTCCTCTGTTCATTAGTCACGTCCCAACCCCCTCTTACATTCTTTGCTTTCCTTTCCACTTTGAATTTTTATTCTCACACCACAAAAATAGAAGATTTACTGTTATGCAGACGACTGCATTAGATAAAAATGGTATAAATAATATTGGCGCACATCGAGAAAGAATATTAACTCACCATGTGACGTGTATTGGACTATAACAATGATTTGTTTTTCTATAGAGACATTGGTAAAAATCGAAATTATCTGCTACTTGAACTCAATTTCAAGGTACTTTTCATTGAAAATCATCAAAATCATCTCAATTTCCTGTAATATGCTTCCAATCGATACAATGAGACCAGGAAAACTAAATACAACAAATAAATTCCATACGAAAATACGTGCATAGTAGGTGTTTTAATCCAAAAACATGGTCAAAGTTTTTTTTTCTCATTACGCACTGTGTGCTGCAGGATTTTTTTTATACTGCGCACACTGACCACATAGACCCATTCTTTCATATGTAGGCCTACCAGCTTTCCTCACTAATTTGAGGGTGCTAGAATTAGTGTACTTGTAACTTCCAAAAACCCTTGTGCGTAAGCCGTACTAGTACAGCGAAAACCCTGAAAGGGTTAAATGGTCCAAACGTATATATACGCTCTCTTGTGCAGCGCCCTGAATATTTTGGAAAAAAAAAATAGTTTTTTTTTATATAGAAAAAAGAACACATTTTTTTAAGTGTTTTAGAATAAAAAAAAATTAGAGTCAATACTTACCGAGATAACGAGGCCAAAAAGTTGCACCGGATGCTCACGTGACAGCAACAAGGAGTCCCCCTGCGCGCATGCAGAAGTGTTCCATATACACCTTACGTTCTATTTTTTCGTATTATTTTATATAATTTTATGTTCTGCTAATTACAATAGGCAATAGGCCTGTTGGCCCATTCCTAGCAGGTCGTCACAATCCAACCCCAACATAAGCTTTGATAAACCACTTTACCCATGTGCAGCCCGATTCACACCAACCCCTCTCTACTCATATAATATCCAAACTAAATTTGAAACTTTACCCAATGCTTAGCTTCGATCACACCCTACTAGGCAGACTATTCCACTCATCCACCTACCCCAATTACCAATTGTTCATTATACCATTATCTTAGTGCTTTTACATCTATTTGGCATTCTTTTCTGCATGTAAATCTATACAGTGGACCCCCGCATAGCGACCTTAATCCGTGCAAGAGGGCTGGCTGTTATGCGAAATGTTCGGTATGCGAATAAAATTTTCTCCCATAAGAAATAATGAAATCAAATTAATCCGTGCAAGAACACCCCAAAAGTAAGAAAAAAAAATTTTTAACCACATGAAATGTAAATTTAAATACACACAAACTGAAAAGGCATGCCCACAATTACATACCCTTACTTATTGAAGATCTGGTGATGATTGATGGGATGGAGGAGGGGAAGAGAGGGTTAGTGTTTTTAGAAGGGAATCCCCTTTCCATTAAGACTTGAGGTGGCAAGTCCTTTTCTGGGTTACTTCCCTTCTTTTCTTTTAATGCCTCTAGGACCAGCTTCAAGTCACTGAAGACTTCTTTCGCACAACACATCCTGTCCAAAGTGGCCTGGTACCTCTCTTCCTTTATGACTTCCCCTAAAGTGTTCACAACAAAGTCAGTGTAACGTTGCCAACATGGCTTAGCAATACTGTGTGAGGGTGATTTTTCATCCAAGAAGTTTGCACGTCAAGCCATTTGCACACAATTCCTTAATCTTTGTAGTAGGCAATTCCTTCAATTTTCTCTCTCCCCTCCTTTGAACCATTTCCTCAGGTCTGGCCCTTGCCTTAAGTTGATCTAACACTCATCAGAGGTTAGTTCTTCATTGTCTCCTCCCCAACGTCTCCACATCCTCCCCACTATCCTCCAACCCCAAGGCTTTCCCCCACTGCCACAATGATTCCTCAACTGCATACTCCTCTCAGGGTAGCCTCAAAACCCTTCAAAATCCCTTTTGTCTACACATTCTGGCCAACAGTTTCTTTCCAAGCAGAGGTTCAAGGTCTTCTTAGTTCACTCCACTCCCTCCCAAGCCTTACCTAAAAGGTTATACAATTGGAGGATATTAAAGTGATCTCTCCAAAAACACTCATATAGTCATTAGAGTTTTTCTGAGGTACTACCAAGCACCTTTCAAACAGCCTTTTGGTACAGTTTTTTGAAGTTTGCAATAACTGCTGGTCCATGGGCTGCAGGAGAGGCGTGTAATAGAAGGCAAAAACTTCACCTTAATGAAGCTCATGTCCCCATAAGAAGACGCTCTGGCCACGTCTGAATGACCAGGGCATTGTCTAACACCAGGAGCACTTAAGTTCGAATTCTTTTCAGTTAGGTAATCTTTCACATATGGGGGGGGGCAAATGCATATGTGTAAACCAGTTATAGAACAGTCACCTAGTGACCCATGCCTTACTGTTTTTGCCCTCCACAGCAACACAAATTCCTCCTTGAGGACATTTCCCCCCCCCTTTGCCTGAACGCTCAGGGAGTTTCAGAGTGATACACTAATTAAAGGCTTAACTTTGCAATCACCACTTAGCATGGAAAAACACATCAACAAAGTACGTCCTGTCTTTCATAGGCTTATGTCCTGGGAGTGCCTTTCCTCCTGAGTACTGTATGTCCTGCTTGGCATTTTCTTTCCTAAAACAGTCAGTTTCATCACAATTAAACACTTGTACAGTTTCAGTCCTCAGTTTCTACGCACTCCTTGATACCAGCACATATATTTCAGCCGCTTTGTGGTCCGAACTGGCAGCCTCACCATCTATCACACTATGTAAATGCCACTACGCTTCTTAAATCTCTCAACCAACCTTTGCTGGCCTTAAAATTCACTCACATCATCACTAGTTGCGGCCTTTTTTTAAATTTAAATCCTCATAAAATTCCTACCTTTTTCGCTTATGACGCTTGAGAAACGCTATCTCCTGTAGCTGTTTTTCATTTATCCAACCAATAAAGCTCTAAACATTTCCCATCACTTGCGATCTCTGTTTCAAAAACACTTAAACCTTTGGCAAGAAACCTTCCTTGTTTGCCTTTCTGTTGCCCAAAAAAGTAGAGATGGTTGTTTTGGGGTTTCTTGTACAACCACAGGTCTTTTAAACGCACTCCCTTTCAACTTACAATGATCTCTTTCTTCATCTCATGGAAATTTAACCCTTTTTTGGTAGGGTTTGGGAACTAGAAGTTTTTCTGGGCCCAGGCACTTTTTCCAGATAAAGCCCCCAAAAACACTGTAATACAAAAATATTCCGATTTATGTTTTGAATTTACCGGGGGGGCTGGCTGGTAAACAATGCCCCGGCGGAACAAAAGGGGCTGGCTCACCCCGCACTTTGGGAGCGTCTCGGACAAGGGCCTGAGGGGTTTTTTGGGGCGGAAATGCGGGCAAAATTTTAGCGATCAAAGCGTCGGTATGCGTTTTGTCCGTTTGAAAGGCGTCCCGGTATGGGGGGGGTCCACTGTATTTAAACCCCCTTTCGGGGGTTTGGCCCCGACTAGTAGGCTTTCCCAGTGCCATGACTACAGCACCCCAAATTTTCAGGCCCTCAAATCTAGTGAGAGAAATCGGTAGGCCCAATAAAAAGAATGGGTCTTTTGGGTCAGTGGTGCGTAAAAAAAAACCTGGAGCACACAAGTGAAAAATAAGAAAAAAGATTTCTTCGGAAAATTTAAAACCCGGGGATTAGCCCCCCAGGATAAACCCAAAAATCAGTGGTCATCGGGACTGTCTAATTAAATTTCCATTTGGGGGCCTTAATCTTGTCCCCCCGGTGCGACCCACACCGTCGACTAACACCCAGGACCTATTTTCTGAAAATGAACAGGAAACAGGTTAAGGGAAAAGTGTCGAAATGTTTCCAACCCCCCCGGGGAAAGAACCCCGGGGCCCCCATTTGGGGGAAGCGGAGCTTTAGCCACCAGGCCACCGGGCCACAATGAGGAAAAAGACTTTGACCTTTTTTGGTTAAACAGGATGATTTTCTATGGGTTTATTTCTGGTCTCATTTATAAATGGAAAATTTTTTAGAAATTGAGATGATTTTTGACTGTTTTACAATAAAATACCTTGAAATTGATCCAAAGTCAGAAAAAGTTCAATTTTTAAAAAAAGTTCAAAAGTAAACAAAAATGCAAGCATCCCGTACCGCAACTGTTTAGTCTAATTTCTTTCACAGGCGCTGATATTGTTTTATACCATTTCTACCCAATGCAGTAATCTGCATAACGTAAATCTTCTATTTTTTTGAGAATGAAAATTCAAAGTGAAAAGCGAAGAATGAAGAGGGGCGGGGGACGTCAATGAACAAGGAAATGTTTATTTAAGTGCCGGGGGGAATTTTTTCTTTTTTAAAATTCGACCCAAATTCGGAAATACATCTTTTGAAATTTGTGAGATTGGCAAAATTCTAAATTCTGCCCACTGTTTTGAAAGTGAAATCGGTAAAGGGGTGGTTTCTTGTACCATTTGATAAAAAATGGAGTTCAAAAAAAAATATTATGTTTTTTGTCGACTAGTACAAGGGAAATTTGGCTGAAAATGGGGCCAAAGGGGGCAAATCGCCGATCGAAAACACGTCAAACCCCGCTAACTTCACGAAGAAAATTCCGTAATTTTCCCATAAAATTTCTTTTTTGGGTGTATTATGATGGGGAAAAGTTCCTATTTTTTCATAAGATTTTTTAAATTTGGGGGGGACCCAAACAAGTCTCGGAGGGGGCCGTGGACCCTAAAAGGGGTTTAAAGGGGGAAATGACCCCTGAAGGACCAGATCCTATGGGGGGGGATTTCCCTTCCAAACAAAAACCTTCTTCCCTCCTCCCCTCCCGTCTTCCTTTCATAAACACCTTTTCTAAAAAAAGTCTTTGAATATTCTTTCTTTTGTGATTAAATCTTTTTTAAAGGGAAAAAAAAAAAAATTGTTGTTGATATTCTGGGGTCGGAATAAATTAATTGGAATTCATTATTTCTTAGGGGGAAAAGGGATTCGAAAAAAATTTTTCGATAATAGCACATTTTCCCGGGAAGGGTTTAATTTGCGAAAAAGAGAGACCACGTATAGAAAGAAAGTAGACCAACAATCTTACAGGGTGTAATTGGGTTGTAAATGCTGCACGGGGGAGGGGGTTGAATGCAGGGGATTTTTTCCTGTAAAAGGGCAATGTGTGGTGAAAATACGAAATTAGCAGAAAATTTTGGAGGGGGAAATTTCAAGAAGTTGGAGTTAAAAAAAAGTATTATCAGAGGGTTTAAAAGGGGGGTTGTTGAGGGGGTTTGGTCATTTAAAAGAATGGATAAAAGTAGAAGACTGGAGAGGATATAAATCGGGGGGAAGGAAGGTGGGTAGGGTTTTCCTGGAAAGGTTGGAGGGGGGGGGTAAAGGAGTTTTTGGAGAGGGTTTGGACTTCCAGAAGCCTGGGTGGGCCAACGAACTTTCTCTAAACATTGCAAAACCTACTACATCAGTTTAGTAAAAAGAGCTGCAGATGTGTCTCTTAACAAAGATAATGGGCCCCGTCACAAAATCACGAGGGAAAATTCCTAGGAATCCCCCCTTGATAATAGACCAAATTTCAAAAACATAACAACAAATTTCCCCCAAAAAATTTCCAAATCGTGGCATCTATCGAAGATACAGTCAGTTTCCCAGTCACCCCCCCCCGGCTCTAACCAATTTTTACCCCCCCTCTCACCTATGGAATTGGTAGGGGCCAACAAAAATAAACCTCTCGACCCCTAATCACCCCCCAAAAGGGTGCAGCAAAATAAAACAAAATTCCCCCTACAGACAGCCACTCCACCAAATTCAAAACCAAAACCACTCACAATACAAAACATCCAAACTTTTTACTGCACCTAATCATACAAGAAAAACTTTAAATCTCAAAAACCCCCCTAAACCTCCTACCAACCCAAAAAGAAACAGACCAAACACAAGCACAGATCACTCTTTGATGTTTCCCCGTTCCCTCTCCGCTATGCAAAAAACCCAAAGCACAAAAAGGCCCCAAAATCTGGAATTCATTAAAACCCGTGAATATAAAAAACAGTTTTTAAAAACCCAAATCCTTCCAAAAATCACTTTTCTCACCCACAACTATAAACTGAATAATTTTACTCATAAAAATTTATCTCATATATGTACATTATTTATCTATAAAAGCAACCTGTTCCCAATCACACTTTTTTACTATTTAACTTTATTTTCCCAACAAATACCCTTCTACTGATTACCAGCAACACAGTAAATTACCATAGCCCGTCTTGTAATACTCATTGACTAAAATTGTTTTCTGTTTACAATAATTTTTGTACCACTGAAAATAATTGCTTTGTTAAACTTAAATTAATTTAAGCCGCCCAAATGCCTGCAAAAGGGGGTTTGGCATCTGCACTTTAAAAATTTTTATTCCTTGTACCCACCATCCCCACTTAGACCTGCTCACTTACACCAAACCCCTTACCCGTGTTTTTTATGCCAAATTTTTGGGAAATAAACAAAATTTGTTTTTAACCGTGTTTACCCAAACCTTACAGTAAAAATACAGTACTAACAGCATAAAAAGTAAAAAAAACATGAAATACCAAAATAAAACAATAAAAAAAATCATTACAAAAAAGTTTTGTTATATTTAGTAGTAAAGTTTGACTTACGACCTTTCGCTTTTGACCGGTTTTTTCGGGAACCCAACTCGGGCGTAAGCGGATGGTAGGTGACTTCTCTGATATTTCAAATTAAAAAAAAAATAAAAACGATTGTTTCAGCAATGCATCAACCATACGACCTGTTTTTGTAATACTCATTTGTGCTTGTTATCTGTTTCAATAAGTTCCCCATGAATACTTATTGCTTAGTTAATCTAATTTAAATTTTTAAGCCTCCCTGTAATGCTATGCATTCAAGGGTTTTGGAATGTGTATTCTTTTTGACTTCTCTATAATGTTAAAATTTAATAAATAAATAAATAAATAAAAACGTGCGTGAGTGTGTTAGATAGGAGGAAGGGGAGACGAAGGCTTTTGGGACCTAGACTGTTGGAGTGTAGCGGGGAAATATTTATAAAGGGGATTAGGGAAAACCGGTTATTTTTATATAGCTGGACTTGGTCGGGAAAAAGGGAAACATACCCCATTTTAAAACCCTTGCTATTTGGGTGATAATATCTCTTAGGGCCAAATGTGTTTGACTTTAAAACGTAAACCCCCCAACCAACCTTAATTATTCCGAAAACTAGCCGTTAAAAAATTTTCCAAAATCAATTAATTTTTCCCATAAGAAATCATGGTTCCATTAATCCATTTCAGACACCCAAAAGTATAAAAAAAATTTTTTTTAAAGATTAAATATAATTTTTATTTTTTTATATCACACTGCCGTTCCCACCAAGGCAGGGTGGCCCAAAAAAAGAAAAACTTTCACCATCTTTTCACTCCACACTGTCTTGCCAAAGGGGCTTTACACTACTTTTTTTTAAACGAAATTTTAACACCCCTCCTTCAGAGTGCAGGCACTGTACTTCCCATCTCCGGACTCAAGTCCAGCCTCCGGTTTCCCTAAAACCCCTTAAAAATGTTACTAGGGTTGGTGTATGTAGTTGGTAGACAGAAAACCCCACCCGGGGAGTACTACCGCCCCCCCAGATGCGTGAAAGAAAAACCTGTAACTGTTTTGCTGATTAGGATTGTGGTTTTCTTTTTCTGTCTCATAAAAACGCTAGATCAGGGAATCTTGCACTCCTACTTCACTTTGGCACATTTCACAGACAAAAAATTGCTGTTAAAATTCATACATCAGGTTTTTTCCTCCTTTTTTAAAAGCCTTTTTCTTCTTTATTTTCTTCTTTGTCCATGGGAAGTGGAAAAAAAAATTTTCCTCCTAAGCCATGCGTGTGTATGAGGCGACTAAAATCCCGGGGAGCAATGGCTAGTAACCCCCTTCTCCGAAACATTTACTAAAAAAAAGGAAAAAAAATTTTTAAATATAAATAAAACATACATAAACAATGACAAATAAAATAAAGCACAATAAAATGGAAAAATGAACATTTGACCCCCAACCTTTTTTGATTACTTTACTGACTCGACTTGTTGGTGAGACACCCCGAAAAGGAAAAGGAAGACATTTTTTTTATGCTTCAATTGTGCTAATTTATCTCTACAGCTTTCTTTTCTACACATTCACTATCAGTCAAACAAGTTTATTTCCCATAGGGTTACAAGTGGGGGTTTTCGGTTTTTGGGTATTGTGTGGTTTACATTTATAAAATACTAAAATTTCGAGGGAAAACCCTAGGACACCTACATGGCCAAATTTTGGCAGCTTGATTTAAACCCCTTAAAACAAAAAGTTTTCATTTTTTCAACATTTTAAAGTATGTAAAAAAATGTCACACATCTTTTTTTTTTTTTTTTTCTTGAAAAATGTGAAAAAAAAACTTTTATCTCATTTTTTTGTTTTAAAAGAAAAAGTAAAAAACATATACTACTTTGGGGAGCACTCGGATTTTAACCCTGCTGTCGCAGGGCCCCTTCTCAAACTTCATTTTGTCGCAAAATATAAAAAAAAAAAAAATTTTTTTTTCTTAAAAATGTTAAGATTATTTTCTAGTTTTTAGTCCAAAAAAAAAAATTTTGCCATCATACTTACCGAGGGTAAGAGCTTAATTTTTCAAAAAAGAGCCCGTATGGGAACAGCGGCGACTGCCCCACACGAAACTTTATTTCTTAAGCTCTTAAAATCTTGCCCCTTTCCCTTAAGTTTTAAAGCGAATGGGAAACTAATTCCTTGCTCCTTTCCTTATTCCATGTCCACCGCTAAAACGGGTTTTTTTCCTTTTTTTGTTTTACCGAAACCATGCACATGGCCATTCATTTACTCTTTTCCTACAGCTTCCCCTGCAAGAAAGTGTTCTTACCCCTCTTCTCCGGCCCTCGCTCTTGATCCTCACTTTCCTTTTCCAGCAGAAATTTCCCTCTTCATAATTCGTTCCCCCCGCTTGGGTACCCCCCCATTTTCAAGACCTCCTCCCGTGCTAAACGCAATTTTTTCCCTTTCCCCCAAAACTCTACCATGGGAACCTTCTATCCTCTCTTTTCCCACATTTTTGGGGCTTTCTAATCTAACAAATTTTCTCCGTCCCTTTGACATCAAGCTTACCTTCCGCCAGACTAACACTTTGCACAATCTCGTTCATACCTCCCTCCCTCTACAGGGGTGTTTTTTTTCCCTTGTTTTTTGGGGGGGGGGGGGGGGTTTTTTAAAATTGGGGCACTATTTATTGCCCCTCATTCTTTTCCAAAATCGAGAAAGCCTCCTTTTGACGCTTTGCAAAATGTTTACTTCCAAAACCAACATGGGTCTTTTCCTTCAAATCAAATTTTTGATAATTTTCCCCGGTTCTTTCCCGTAATCCCTTTCCCCTTTCCCCCCCGCATGGTAAATCCCAATTCAAAACCCCCGATTAACCTAACCCCCTTTTTTTTTTTCTTTTTTCCTTTCCCTTTTCCCCTTTTTTTTCCTTTTCCCCGGGGGCTTTCCTTCCTTTTTTTTTCTTTTTTTTCTTTTTTCCCCTTCCCTTTCCCCCCCTTTCCTTCTCCCCCTGGGTTGCTTTCTCTCCCCTTCCTGTTTTCTGGGTTCTTCCCAAAATTTATTTTTCCCCCTCCCCTTCACCTTTTTCCTTCTCCCCCCCCTGTGGGAACCTAGGGGGTCTTTTTGGTGTCCCCTCCTTTGGTAAAATTTGGGGGGCCCTGGTTTTTGTTTCTTAAATTTCACTTCTTTTTTCCACTTTACACACTACTTCCCCCCTCTTCCCCCATAAACCTTCCCCCCCCAATTTACTTTTAATGAAATGAAAAAACTGTGCCTCTTTTTTGCTTTTTTGTGAGTTCCATCCGGGTTTTGGGT
>NW_026507204.1:0-24896 GCF_026875155.1 Cherax quadricarinatus
GCAGAAATCGTACCCCAAAATCCATCATCCGGGAGGGGAACCACAGTCGAGGGCCTCCACCCAAAACCCAAACAATACGATACTAAGCCGGAAAAAAAATCCCCCCCCCCATCCAAAAATGCCACCAGCCCCGATAACATTCTTCTTTGCAAATATCGGGGTCAAAACCACAACAAACAAAAAAAAATACCTTTCATCCGTGACGTTGCAGAGGCAAAGGCAATGTTCTGGCTTCGCTGAGACCCACATAAAGGATCACTTGGACAACGAAATATGGATCCCAGGTTACAACCTATACAGATGTGACAGAGTGAACAGGCAAAAGGGGGGGGTTGGCCTGTACTTTGCAGATCACTTGTTTGCACAGAACTGCTAAATGCCTCAAATAAATGTAGTGGAATTTTTAAAGCAGTAAAGGTCGAGAACCAAAACCTAGTCATTGTGATAGTCTACAAGCCTCCGGATGCAACATCCCAGCAATTCCAGGAACAGCTGTTAAAAATTGACCACTGTCTGGAAAACCTTCCAGCTCCCTGCCCCTAACATCTTGCTCCTGGGGGATTTCAATTTAAGGACCTAAAATGGGAATATAGCAAATAATTTTGTTGCAGTAATAAACACCAGGAGGCAGCTCTATAAAAACTCACACTCAACCGAGCTTTTAAATCTCTGCACAAAATTCAATTTAAACCAGCAAATAATAGAGCCTACTAGACTGGAGAATACACTAGCCCTTTCATCTTCACTAACAATGATGATCTGATAAGAAATATCACCATATCAAAAACAATATACTCAGATCACAACATAATGAGGTTCAGTCATGTATGCCGGAGCCCCAGACCGACATAATGAGATTATCACGAGGAGAAATTCACCAAATTCAACTTCAATAACAAAAACATAAAGTGGGACCAAGTAAACCAAGTCCTAACCGATATAAGCTGGGAAGATATACAAGCAACACAGACCCCAACTTCTGCCTAGAACAGATTAACTCGTGGCACTCGATGTATGCACAAGGCTTATTCCTCTAAAAAAAAGGGAGGAGTAGATGTAAAACAGAAAGAGACAGGCGCTCCCTTTACAGGCGACGGAAAAGAATAACAAGCGGCTAAAAGAGGTCAATAAAATCTGAAATGCGTGGGGAGACACTGGTTAGAGAAATAGAAAGAAATCGAACTTAAGCTAAAAGAATCCTTTGGGAGTCAGGAATCAGGGGAAGAACTAAAAGCCTAAATAAAATCGAAAGAAACCCAAAGTATTTCTTCTCCTATGCCAAATCAAAATCGAGAACAAACGTCCAGTATTGGGCCCCTACTTAAACAAAAAGGCCCCTACACAGATGACAGCAAGGAAATGAGTGAGCTACTCAAGTCCCAATATGACTCAGTTTTTAGCAAGCCCAAACCAGACTGAGAGTCGAAGATCAAAATGAATTTTTTATGAGAGAGCCACAAAATTTGATTAACACAAGCCTATCCGATGTTATCCTGACGCCAAAAGACTTCGAACAGGGGATAAATGACATGCCCATGCACTCTGCCCCAGGGCCAGACTCATGGAACCTGTGTTCATCAAGAACTGCAAGAAGCCCCTATCACGACCTTTTCCTCCTATGGAGAGGGAGCATGGACACGGGGCGTCCCACAGTTACTAAAAAACAACAGACATAGCCCCACTCCACAAAGGGGGCAGTAAAGCAACAGCAAAGAACTACAGACCAATAGCACTAACATCCCATATCATAAAAATCTTTGAAAGGTCCTAAGAAGCAAGATCACCACGCATCTAGAAACCCATCATTACACAACCCAGGGCAACAGGGGTTTTGAAAAGGTTCGCTCCTGTCTGTCTCAACTATTGGGCCACTACGACAAGGTCCTAATGCACTAGAAACAAAAAGAATGCAGTGTAATATATACAGACTTTGCAAAAACCTTCGACAAGTGTGACCATGGCGTAATAGCGCACAAAATGCGTGCTAAAGGAATAACAGAAAAGTCGGTCGATGGATCTATAATTTCCTCACTAACAGAACACAGAGAGTAGTCGCAAAAGAGTAAAGCCGAGGCAGCTACGGGGAAAAGCTCCCGTTCCACAAGGCACAGTACTCGCTCCCATCTTGTTCCTCATCCTTTTATCCACATAGACAAGGATGTCAGCCACAGCAAACCCTGTCTTCCTTTGCAGATGAACACCCGAATCTGCATGACAGTGTCTTCCATTGCAGACACTGCAAAGCTCCAGGGAGACATCAACCAAATCTTTTAGTGGCTGCAGAAAACAATATGAAGTTCAACGATGAGAAATTTCAATTACTCAGATATGGTAAACATGAGAATTTAAAATCTTCACGATACAAACAAATTCTGGCCAAAAAATAGAGCGAAACCCAATGTCAAAGACTGGAGTGATCAGTCGGGGGAAATCCCCCTTTCAAGGCCCAAACTTTGTATCAATCGCATCGCTAGAAAAATCGGAGGGTAAAGAACCCTTTAAAAAACTGGGGAGGCCAAAGCCCAAGACCCCTTTTCGGGTCCTTTTTCTTTAGTGGAATATTGCTGCACACTAACACCTTTTCAGGAGGTAAAATTTGCCGCCCCTAAAAAATGTACAGAGAATTTTCACGGCACGCATAAGGGAGATAAACACCTCTTTTTTTGGGACGTTTGATTTCCAAACCCTGTTTTCCCCCTGGAAGCGGAGGAGAGATACATGATTATATACACCTAAATCCTAGGGGGACAGTACAAACTTGCACACAAAAAATCACTCACTACAAAGCAAAAACTTCAGGATGCACCATCCCCCCAATAAAAAAGCGGGGGGTGTCACTAGCACTTATGACCATACAATAAGTGTCGGGGGCCCGGACTGTTTCAACTGCCTCCCCACACAAAGGGGGTTCCCAAAAACCCCCGGGCAGTCTTAAAGCGGCACGGGGACAAGCCCCAAAGTCAGTTTCCGGACACCGGGCTGGGGACGTTGGTTTGCGTGCACCAGCAGCAAAGCCGGTTGATCGGGGCTCTGATCCACCGGGAGGCCTGGTCTCAACCGGGCCGCGGGGCTTTGACCCCCGGAACTCTCCCCAGGTAAACTCCAGGTAATTATAAAATAAAAAAAATTTTTAAAAAAACATTTGAAATTTTGGATTTTCCAGACAAAAGGGAGCTACAGAGAATGTAAAAAAAGGGGTGGGGCGCGGTGACCATATTAAAAAGTCGGGGTGGGGGGACCGTATAGCGGTTGTGGTCATTATTTAAAAATGACCGTATTAGGGGAAATTTCAAAAATTTTAAACGCCAAAAACCGGGCCCCTACTGTACTACTGAATTACAGTGGACTCTCATTTAACGATATTAATCATTACAGAGACCTGTCCTTTAAACCGATTTATATTTATCCATTTAATTTTACCACAAGAAATACAAGGCCCCATTTTTTTTAAAGCTCGAAATCAAAATTTTTCGAAAACATAACTTTTTTTTCATGAAAACATGACTGTGAGTCATCTTTTGACTTGCAAATAGTCATTCATCGGGGACCATACGCACGGCCCCAAGCCACCTCACACTCCTTCCCAGCTGTGTCCCATTTTTTATCGTGGGAGGATGCCCCCACGAGTTCTAGATAAAATTCATAATGTTCCATTCGTTTTATGCTTCAACGCTAAAAAAGCCACCATGGCTCCAAAAAAGCTTCTATGCCCCCCCTTTGGGTAAAGAAGTGAAAACGCACAAATTAAGAAAAAGTTTGTAAAAATATGAAAGTGGTGGTGGGTAGATTGGAGTAGGTGGATAGTGGTATGAGGGGGTAGAAGGGGGGAAGTGTAGAGGGGGGTAGGGGTTGTGATGGGTAGAGGGTGCCTTCTCAATGTCACAAACCTCCCCCAAATGTTTTTGGGAGTTAAACAGGGCACGAAAACACGGGCCCTAGCTGCGCTTCCCCACCATTAGGATGGTTATCCCATTGGCCTTTATACACCAAAAAACAAAAACAGAGCATTTCTTGTGACATACATAATGACTAAATTTTATTCATTTTTGAGTATTTCCCATGTTTCCTTGTTATTAATATTGTTTATTGTGTCATATTAGTTGAATTGTGAAAAGAAAAATAAGCTGTAATTGATATTAGTGCATATTCCCCAAAACAAAAAAAACGCCTCCCTTCCCTTCCCGTCGCCATACCCATCAACCCTTCAAAAAAATAAGTGTGATGTTAAATGTTCATTTATACATTTTATTAGTGCTTCACATTTATTTGGCATTCTTTTTATTTATTTATTTATTTATTTATTTAATAATTCGAACATACAGAGGTACAAAAAAATACGGGTAAAGCCATCCAAAGCCACTTGTATGCAAGCATTAGGGGGCAGGCTTAAAATTAATTTTAAATTAACTAAGCAATGATGTAATCAGTGATAAAACATTATTGTAAACAGATAAAAATAAACACAAAGAGTATTACAAAGACAGGTCATAGGGGCCATGCATTGTGACTTCATAAATGGGTATTCTTTTGGGTAGTGTTTTTAAAAAAATAATAAATTTAAATTTGGGGTCTTGGGTTTTAACATTTATTTATATAATATAAAAAATTAAGAAATACAATTTTATAAGGTTTCATTTTTTCAGTATTTATTTGGTTTGGGTGAAAATGATCTTTGAGAAGAGTTTGAATTTATAAACGGGTAGGTTTTTTTTTTTTAAGGTAATAAATTTCCAGATTTTAGGCCCCTTTTAGTGCATTGAGTTTTTGCATGTGTGAGATGGACACGAGGAACCCTTGTGGTATGGAGGTTCTGTTAAGGTTTGGGAAGGGGATGTTTGAGGGGAGGATTTAAATCAGAGTTAAGTGTTCTACAGTAATAGTGCAGTATAAGTATGGGTGTTTTGGTTTTGGGGAGTAGGTTTAGGTTTTGAATATTGGTGGAGTTTGGGGGCCTTATGGGGAAATTTTTTATCATTCTGACTGCAGCCTTTTGTTGGGTATTTTTGGGCTGAGATGGGTTTAAATTTTTTTAAGCCCCCGACAAATTCCATAGGGAGATAGGGGGAATAAAGGGGTGATATAGGGGCCCGGAGGGCTGACTGGGGAACATAGTACCGAACTTTTATATAGCCCCGGGTTGGGAAAATTTCTTAGAAAATTTTTTGTTTTTTAGAAAATTTGAGTCTGTTTTAAAGGGGGATTTCCCAAGAATTTTTCCCCTGTTAGCTTTGTGATAGGTATCCGTTTAAAACATTAGTTTTAAAAGGGACACTTAGCTCTTTTCCAAACTAATGAAGTAGGTTTTGTAATGTTTTGTGTAAATTTTTTTCCCCCCGGGAAATTTTTTTCTTAATTCAGTATTTACAGTAGTGGCTAGCAGACTGGCTAGGGGGGAAGACGTATGTAGTGTACTGCAAATTTGGTTTGGAATTGCGAAGCATTTGGTAGGGCATTTATTTAGGGGAAAGAGAAAGGGCAAGGGCACTTCCCTGTGGGACACCAACTGTAAAATTTGGGTTTTGGGAAGAGTTTTTCCCCATTTGTTAGCATATTTGGGTTTTGTTCTGAGGATGACTTGAGGGGATTGAGGGGGGCCCTCTATACCCTAGTGTACAAATTTTTTGTGGAGCAAGTATGGTCAAATGTACAAAAGCTTTTCATAATCATGAAAATCCCCGGGGACTTCTTTTTTTTCTATTGCGTGTAATATGTTCTAGCATGTTTAATGCATCATTTGTTTTTTTATTTGGCCTGAATCCAAAAATTGGCGGGGTTGAGAGTTTTGGGGATGAGGTAGGAGTAATTCGTTTATGAATTTAATTTTTTGAAGTTTTTGAGAGAGAGGTAATTGGATATTGGGCCCATATTATTCAACTCTGTTTGGTCTCCTCCTTTAAAGGTCGGGGTGACCCTTGCATTTTGAAACTGTAGGGAAAGGGAGAGGATTCAATGGATTTGTTGAGTGTTTCAATGAGGGTGATAGCACTTTTGGGCACTTTTTTGTATATAAAGGGGGGTAAAGGGATTAAAACTCCGTCTTTTATTAGCTGTTTTATAATAAGGGAGACTTCGTATGGGGTTTGTCGGGAGGAACAGTGTTTCGGGTATTGCCAGTAGGGAGTCATTTTGGGGGGGTACTGAGCTTGGGATTTTTTTTGGCAAGTTTTTCCTTAGTGGAGAAAAAATCATTGAGTCTGTTTGCTGTTTCTGTTGGTGGGAGTTGGGGTTCATCTGATTTTGCTAATTTAATTTCTCTATTTCGTGATATGTTTTTTGTTCCTAGAATTTCTGATAGGGTTTTCCAGGTCTTTTTTATATCACCTTGTAAGTTGGATAATCTGTTCTCATAATACAATTTTTTTGCCCTTCTTATCAGGCTGGTTAGGATTGACGAGTAACGTTTTGTTTGGTCTCTGGTTATGTGACCCATTCTGTACTGTTTTTTCATATAGGTGTTTTCTGTTTATGGATTTGAGAATGCTGGGTGTTAGCCAGGGACTGTTCAGTCTCTTAACTGTCATCTGTTTAGTTTTTTTTAGGGCAGTGCTTGTTATAGAGGTATTGGGTCTTTTTTAGAAAATTATTAATACATTCGTCAATATCTGTATAGATTTCTAACTCAGTGTGCCAGTCAATGTTTGTTACTGCTGTTGTGAAGTTATTAATGGCTGCCTCATTGTGAAGTCTGAAGGTGACTTTAGTAGTGTCTTGGAGTAATTTACCAAGAGTTGTTATGAGGAAAGTAGGGTAGTGGTCTGTGGTATTATCTGTGATTATGCCTGATTTTAAAGGGGATATGGTGTTGGTCCAGATGTGGTCAAGTAGGGAAACACTTGTTTCTGTAACTCTTGTAGGTTTTGTTACTGTTGGTAGCAACATGCAGTTACTTATTGTGTTTGTGAATTCAGTAACGTGTGGGTCCTAGTCTTGCAGGAGATTTATATTGAAGTCACCTGAGAGTAGTAAGTGATCTTTGTTGATGCGTGCATCAGTTATCATACTTCCTAGGTTTTGACTAAATCGGCTAATGTTTGACTGTGGAACTCTGTAGATGTTTAGCAATGTGAGAGGTTTTTGTAGGTATTTGGATTTGAATTTAGCTATTATATATTCCCCATGTTCATCCCTTGTGCAAGTATTAGTGATACATTCTAGTTGGTCTGAGTAGTATATAGCTGTGCCACCCCCTTGTTGGTCTGGCCTACAGTTGTGTATAGCTGTGTAACCAGGAATGGCATAGACATCAGTAGTATCAGGCTTTAGCCAGGTTTCAGTTAGTGTAATGATGGACATATTGCCATGCAAGGAATTTAGTAATGCTATGAGGTCATCGTAATGCTTGCTTAAAGATCTGATATTGTAAATGACAGTTATGTTGCTGTTTTCGGCATGTAAATCTATATTTAAACTAGGGAAGTGACCCCTGAAGTGACCTAGAGTCCTTATGGAGTGGGATTCCCCTTCCAAACAATAACCTCTCTTCCCTCTCTCCTCCTCCCTGTCTTCCATTCATCAACAACAGCCTTCAATAAAGGTAACTGTCATGTTGAATGCTCATTCTTCTGTGCATGTAAATCCATCGTTAAGGTAAAAAAAATTTTTGTTGTTGTTGATACATCTGGGTGTCTGGAACGAATTAATTGGATTTACATTATTTCTTATGGCTAAAATGGGTTCGCAAATCGTCAATTTCGATAATAGTCACACTCTTTGGAACAGATTAATTATGAAAAACGATGGTTCACTGTAATGGAAATCCAAATAATCCATTCCTGCTGTCAGGAGGCTTGACAGAATAGTACTTCAATATGATGCTATTATCAATTCTACAGCTTATTTATCTGTCACAATTTATCTGATATGACATAATAAGCAATATTAACCCTTTGAGGGTCAAGAGGCCTTCTCCCAAACTCGTTCTCAGAGTCGAAAAATTTTCAAAAAAAAAAAAAAAAAGGAAATTCTAATGAAATGATAGAGAATCCTTTTCCGATCATAATGATGCCAAAAGTATGAAATTTGATGGAAAACTTAGGGAATTATGCTCTCACAAAGTTTGCAGTTTCAAAGTGGGTGATTTCGCCCACTTTGAGCCCTATTTTCGGCCAATTCTAATGTTGCAGTTGACTAAAATCATAGCTATTTCCTTAGAACTCCATTTGTTCTATCGATTGAGTACAAAAATCTGCCCATTTACCGATTTCAACTACCCAATAAAGCGGTCAGAAATTGGGAATTTGGGCAATTTCACACAAAATTCAAAAGGTGCCAATTTCGAAATAGGGTCCAGAGTAAACAAGACAGACATTCATGGCACTAAAATAACATTTTATCTGTTCATTAGTCATGTATCTAGGCCCCTCTTACATTACTTTTGCTTTCCATTTTGAATTTTTATTCTCACAGAAAATAGATTTTCTGTTATGTATACTACTACATCATTGTAAAAATGGTATAAATTATATCAGCACACTTGTGAGAAAATATTACACTCGCCGGTTGATGTGTATTGGACGTGTGGCTTGATTTGTTTACTCTTGAACATCGGCAAAAATTTATCATTTCCGCTACTTTGAGCTCAATTTCAACATACTTGTCATTGTGAAACCAATTAAAATCATCTCTAATTCTGCAATATATCTTCCATTCTATCAAATGAGACCAAGAAACGAGAATACAACCATAAATACCATATGAGAATACATTAGAAAGTTGCTGTTTTAAACCAAAACACAGTCAAAGTTTCTTTTTTTCTCATGCACAGTGTGCTTCAGAATTTTTTTATACTGCTCACACTGGCCACACAGACCCATTCTTTCATATGTAGGCCTGCCAGCTTTCTTCCACCAGATTTGAACGTGCTAGAATTTAGGTGTACAGGTACGTGGCAGACCCTGGCTGCAATGACATACTTGAACGTGGCCGACCCTCAAAGGGTTAATGAAGTAGAAACATGATATATATTCTAGAATGAATAAAATATGTCATAAAGTATGTGAGAAGCAAGTGCTTGAAGTGTTGTTGTTGGGTTTATAATGGCCACTGAGAGAAGCCGTACATAGTGGTGGTAGAGGAGGCTTCTGCCACCACCACTATCCACAAACAATATATGTATGTAATTTATAAATAAGAAATATTTACATTTTAATTTATAAATAAATATATACATTTTAATTTATAAATAAGAAATATTTGCAGTTACCTTGAAGGAGATATTAGTTTAATTACGAAGTTAGTTTGAGGGAGTGTAGCAGGCATGCAGAGAGTGTAGCAGGCATGCAGGGAATGTAGCAGGGAGTGTAGCAGACATGCAGGGAGTGTAGCAGGCATGCAGGAAGTGTAGCAGACATGCAGGGAGTGTAGCAGGCATGCAGGGAGTGTAGCAGACATGCAGGGAGTGTAGCAGACATGCAGGGAGTGTAGCAGGCATGCAGGGAGTGTAGCAGGCATGCTGGGAGTGTAGCAGACATGCAAGGAGTGTAGCAGGCATGCAGGAAGTGTAGCAGGGAGTGTAGCAGGCATGCAGGGAGTGTAACAGACATGCAGGGAGTGTAGCAGACATGCAGGGAGTGTAGCAGACATGTAGGAGGCGAAGGAAGGGGCGATTTTATTAGTTTCTTTTGACGCCAATCATCTCTACAGTTTATTTATCCATCACAATTCATTAAATGACATAATAAAAAATTTAAAAATAACAAGAAACTGATATATACTCTAAATAAAATAAAATATGTCATAAAGTACAAGGATAAGTGTGGAAGTGGTTGTTGGGTTTTAAGGCCACGGTAATGGAGGCTTCTGCCACCACCACTATCCCCGAACAATATATGAACATACTGTAATTTGTTGTTATGGGGCTATAGGCCCCAACATTATTTAAAAACAGTCACTCGGGAATCCCTAATTATTGAATTGATGGGGACCAGTTCAAATGTATAAGGGCTGACACTCTTGGGGATGAGAGGCCTGGGTCAAGCCTTTTTCTCAATATAATAGGTTATACTATAGACACACAAACACACAATTTAAATAAGTAGTTTATAAAGTTGTATTTTTTTTGTAAAAAGAAAAAAATTAAGGTGTGTTAAAAATTGTGGAACGGAGAATTGTGCTTGGCAACGTCTTTTGTTTTGGGGGGAGGATTTTTGCTGGGCTCCTCTCTCTCCCCCTCTCTTTTTCTCACTTCTTTTTTGCTGACCTTAAACCTGGAGGATCTCGGGGCCCTTTTCTATCTTTTTTTGGGGGCATTATTGTGCTCCAGGGGTGAGGTTTTATAATTTAATTTTGGGGCCACCATCCCCAGGGGACTAAAGTGTGTCAAAACACGGGTTAGCAAAAAGGAGAAGGACAAGGTTAATGAGATACACCATGGGGAGAACGCTTGGAGTGGTAATTTTTTTTTTGAAAAGTGGGCTGTGATTGTATCTTCTGACATATCTATTTAAAACAGTTATATTTTTTTATAGTATTTTTAAATAACCGTGAGGGGGGTGGGGAAAGGATAAAAGAGACCCTAAAGATGATCACCTTATGTAAGTTTTACCCCTAGACAGATAAGGCCATTAAGTAAAAAGCTCCCCCACACTAGAAATGTAGTGAGAACCTTACTATCAAAGAAATGGGGGACAAACAAGAAACCCGGGGGACACACTTTAGTCACCGGGGATGGGGCCACAACTTAAGTTAAAAATTTACTCCTGGAGCACACATAATGCCCCAAAAGAAGACAGAAAAAACCCAAGATCCTGCCGGGTTGAAGGTCAGAAACGGAAGTGAGAAAGAGAGAGGGGGAGAGAGGGGAGCCAGCTAAGCCCCCCCCCCCCCCCCCCAAAACAAAAGACTGTTCCCAAAGCACAATTCCCCGTTACCACAATTCTACCACCCCCTTAATTTTATTTACAAAAAAATACAACTTTATAAATACTTATTTAAACGTTTTTTTTGTGTGTCTATAGTTAACCTTTTGTATTGAGAAAAAGGCTTGACCCGGCCTCTCACCCTAAGAGGATCACCCTAGCTTTTAGAACTGGCCCCCATAATTAAATATAATTGGTTTTCCCAAGGTAAGTTTTTATAAATCTTTTGGGGTCCTATAGCCCCCATAACATTTGAAAATAAGAAATATTTACTTTTTTAAATTTTAAATAAAAAATATTTACTTTTAATTTTAAAAAAATATTTTTTTTAATTTAAAAATAAGAGGTGTTTATTCGGGTTAAAAAAAACCCGTTACGACATAGTTATCATCATAGCACATGTGTAAAGCACCTAGTAAACCCCAAAAATCAGAGTAACTTTTTTCCATTGGGGCCCTTTTAATTTACCTTACCTTGGAGATGTTAGTTTAATTTTTAGTTTGAGGGAGGAGATGCTGGCAGGGTTTGGGTGGTGGGGATACTGTGGCCGGCGTATGTTCAGTGGCCCGATACCATTCAAAACTTTGCAGGTTACTTTCGTGTCGTTTTTCATTGCTTACTCGTTTAACTTACTTGATCCCTTTTTAATTCTACCTTTATTGCGGGCTGGCCTATCCCTTTTATAAAACCCTGCTGCTTTAGTATCGTAAATCGTAAATCACTGATCACTGCAGAAGGCCTTTTCCCCCCCTCTCTCTTCCTCCTCCATTTTGGGTACTTGCTAGGGTTTTTTCTTGAATTATATGGTTTCTTTCCTTTTTTATCACAGGACGGGCATAAAACTTTTTTTGGGGCCCCAGGGGGGTTATTTAGCTTACAAGCACAAAAACAAGGGAAATAATAAAAAATATATCACAGTACGCATGGAATCATCCTCCCTGGCTTGTAAAATGATACCACTATCTTAACATGGGCTCAGGCCGGCAGACCAGTAGGACGAATGTCCTTAACTGAGTTTTCTCAAATTTGGGCCGACCCCAATTTTTTTGGTGCAAAATGCATGGGTTCAGTATTTTGCTACCGATAGCATCTTTAACCTTTGTTGTTTCGGTCGTTATATACATTTACAGCCACCGTTTTTGACGAATAACTCAAAAATTCTAGCGGTTCAAATCAAGCGGGAGAAAGAGGGGTTGCCACATGTGAGAAAAAGCTCCTGTGTCGGGTGGGCGCAATGAAAACAATCCCGCACACGCAGGCTAAGAGAACAAAAACTCCGACCGTTTTTTTTTTAAATTAAAAACCAACTTTGGGGTCATTTTCAAAGTATTTAGGTTGATTCTCGTTTCTTGACTCATTTGATAGAATGGAAAAAATTTTATAGAAGTAGAGGTTTTTTTGAGGGTTTTTTACTAAAAAAAAATCTTAAATTGGGAGCTCAAAGTAGGGGGAAATGTTTTTTTTTTCCCAAATCTCAAAAGTAAACAAATGATTCATTGCCAAAAAAAGCCAACTACCATTCTAATATGCAGTCATAAATGGGTTGCTTTATTTATAAATTATTACAAAATTGCGTAGTCTGCATAAAGTAAATCTTTATTTTTTGTTTGAATAAAAATTCAAATAGAAACAAAGAAATTCAGGGGCCTGGAAACGGACTGATAAAAAAGAAAATGTTATTTTAAAGTGGGAATGTGTGCTTTGTTTTCTGGCCCCTATTTTGAAATTTATATTTTTTAATTTTCATAAAATTTGGCCCAAAATTGAAAATTTTTCTGACCAATTATTGGGTTGAAATAGTAAATGGGCATTTCTTGTTCTTGATAAAAAAAGTGGATTTCAAAGAAATGCTAGGGTTTTTGGTCGACGGGAACAATGGAATACCCGAAAATAGGGATCAAAGTGGGAAAATTTTCCCAAATTTCGTAAATATCGCCGAGGTCGCTAATTTTCGCAAAAACAATTTTGTCAGTTTTCAACCAAATTTCTTTGGTTTTGGTGCATTACAATGGGGAAAAGATTCTCTTCATTTCATAGAATTTTTTTTTTTTTTTTTTTTTTTTTTTTTTTTAAATTTTTTGCGACACCAGGGACCCCTTAGTTTGGGGGGTTGAACAGTAAAGGGGTTTAAACTGGGGGTCCACTCTATACATAGCGTCATTTAACACATTTAATTCCAAAAAATGGCGTTTAAAGTAAAACTGTGTTGAGAACTGTGGACTTATGGGAAAAATGGGTTAAATTCCGAGAGCCCCCAAAAAAGCCAAACAACTTTTTTTGGGCCCTCCACACTAGAAAAATAAAAATGAATACACCTCCCACCCAATTACGACCTGCTCGACTAGGCATTGACTTATGACCTATCCAAATTTTGGAAATGAAAAAATATTTGTGTTGTACACAGTTTTACCCAAAACTTTACAGTAAAAAAATTAAGTCTAACAAAAAAAAAAGAAAAAAAAGAAATACCAAAATAAAAAAAATAAAAAAAGTCATTACAAAAAGTTTATTTTGTATTCATATAAGGGTTGATTTACGTCCATTTTGACTTTGACCGGTTTGTGGGAACCGAATCGTCGTAAGTCGGATGGTACTTGTATGTAATTGAGTTCATTGTTTGTGTGTATTTGTTTTTTTTTTAACTGCTTAAGAAAAAAAAAATGTAACTAAAAAATAGTATTTTTCCCTTAAATTGTGAGTGCTGGTGTTTGTGGATGTTGTGAAGAGAGTGGAGATTTATGCTGTGGGCCTACTGGGCGAGGTGGATGGTAGAAGGGTTTTGGGTCTGAAGTTGATGGTTGTAGGGAGTGTTAGTTAAGTCATTCAGTCAGCAATTCATTCATAAGCTGTCATTCGTGTCAGTCACCCCCAAATCAGCATTCAGAAAGTTAGTCTTTCAGTAAGTCATCTCAGAAAGTCAGTCATTCAGTAAGTAGTCAGCCAAAAACTTATTTTTTCCTCTTTTTATGGTACAGGGAACACTTCATTTGGCCCACGGGGTTATATCTTGTCTAAATCTTTGTTTATTTCACTAATTCTAAAATTTAAATGCTTTCCCTTTTCTTGCCCCTTTGAGCAAACTGGTGGCCTACTGGGTGTCATGTTTGCTTTGGGTAGATACAAGAGGTGAAATTAAAAAGATAAAAACACAATTCACGTCACAAGCTTGTAGCAGGAAGTTGGACTGGACATATATGAAGTATGAATGCTGGGAGGGAGGGGGGGTGGTGTGGGGGGGCTGGGGATGGCAAAGGGTTTTCCCGCTGATCCAAAACAAGGGGCTGCTTGAGGAAAAGAAAGCTTTTTTTTTTTCCTGCAAATGAATCATGTTAAATTAATTTTACAAATTTACATAAAATTTGTGCGCAATTTTTTAAATTTGTGCTAACCCCAAATGGGGGCAAAATAAACCATGCTAAAGACGGTCCACTGTGGTGTAATACAGCACCAAAAAAAATCCGCTTACGCCCAAAGCTTGGTTTTTCCGCCCAAACCGTGTGAGTCAAAATGGAGTAAGTCAAACTTTTTTGAAAAATTGTCGCATACTGGGTAGGGCATAATGTAAAATGTTTTGTATTAAACTCCCTAATTATAAGTAATGTAAATCATTGTTTTCATTTTTTTTACCATAATTTACTTTTTTTGTTTATTTTAATTTTTATGTACCGTTATAATGTTAATGGTATGAACTGAATTGTAAATGTTACATCGCATCACTATCATATGTTACTGTTACTTTTATTTTTATTGTCGGCACAGGGGAATGGGAGAATACCCTGGTAGTGTCATCCTGCCAGTTAGAAAAACCTATACCCAAAAGTAAAGAGAAAAAATCTGGAACAGGTAATAGTATCGGGCCCCTGGCTGGGGCTGATGGGTGGGTGGGGGCCGGGTGGGTGGTGGGGGCCGGGTGGGGGGGTGGGTGGGGGTGGGTGGTGTGGGTTCTGTACCTCATTTCCTTCCCCCTTTCTCTCCCCTCTCCCCTCTCTCTCTCTCTTCTCCCCCCTCTCTCTTTTCCTCTTCTTTTCTCTCTCTCTTCACACGGCACCCGTAATTAAAAACAGTAAATTCCCTAGGAAAACCCAAAAAAATAGACAAGGCTATAGAGTGGACTGTGCTCTAGTGCCCTAAATTAATATATTAAAATAAATAAAATTTTTAAAATTTTATAACAAAATCATAAGTATAATTTTAATAATAATTTTATTAAAAATATAATATAAAAATCATTCCCTCATTACTTCCCTTTAAAAATATCTTAGTCTTATGTAGAGTGAGGGGGAGAAAACAAGATTAAATGAATAAAACAAGAGAGAGAAGAGGTGAAAAGGGTTTGCAATTTGTAAACAAATTTTTTTGTTGTTTTTGTTACCACCCGAACATGAAGGGTTTTTGTTACTTGTCAACCACCGAAAAACATCCAAATTTGTTAATTTATATGTTATATGTTATTAAGTTTTTAATATTTCAAAAAAAACATGATGGGTTAAACAAAAATGTTTTTTAAATTAAATTTTATACCATTTAAAGTGCCCCCATGATTTTATTAATTGGCATCTTCAAGATCAAATTTCATTTTTAATGAGTGGCTCTGAGACAGACAAGCAGACAGAAAGACAGACACAGACAGAAAGATACACAAGGTGACAGACATGGTAGAACAAAGGGAGACATAAAGACAGGCACCAGGGAGCAGCAGACACACAGGTAGACAGAAAGACAGAAAAACACAGGAACAGAAAAACACACACGTAGAATAAAGACAGACCAACAGGAGAGACCACGCCAAAAAAAAATACACAGTAGACATAAAAACAAACACAGGTAGATATAAAGACAGACACACAGGGAGACGACCCCCCACACACAGACCGGGTGAAATTTTTGATTCTTCTTCCTTTTTTTATGATGGGAATCTGAAAGGGAGTTGTTAGAAAAATTATTTAAACCTGAACATGGTATGTCGATGGTATATGGGAGGCCGCATTTTTTAACCAGTAGGTATCCTGGATGTATCCCTTGGGATACAAATAAAAATTTCCACCAAAAAGACCTTCAAAAAAGGTATTAATCTTCTTTTTTCACTAAAATTATCATTTTAATTTTTTCTCATTTTTCTGTTTAAAAACTATAGTTTTTCCAATAAAATTTTTTTTTTGTTAATTTTTTTTGAGTGCTGAAACGGATTTAATTGGGGTTTACATTATTTCTCATGGGGGAAAAATAATAGTTTTCAGCCATTTCAATTTCGGCCAACCTTCTGGAATGGATTAATTATGAAAAAGGGGCACTTTAAAAGTTTGTGTGGGAGCTGAAGAGCATGGGGGAGTTTTTTTAAAAATGCAGTAGTATTTGAAGCAGAGCAGAAAGTTTGTGGGTATAGGAGGGGGGGTGCAGGAGGAAAAAGGAGTAATTGTGGGATGAGGGAAAAAGGGATAATAAGAGAGAAAAAGGTCACTTTCAAAAGGTTTTTACAAAGCAAAAGTGATGTAAACAGGGTAAGTATATAGGGGAGTAAAAAAGTGGTGAGAGATTGCAAAAGAAGACAAATGATAGAGTGGGTGAAATGCGTCAACAAAATTTTGTGACAGTAAAAAATAATTGGAGATAAATAAAATTGCCCTTGCTGTCGCAGGCCCCTTTCTGAAATTGTCATTCATGTCGCAAAATATTTGAAAAAAAAACAAAAAAAAATTTCTTATGAAAATGTTTAAAATATTTTTCGATTTTTTAGCCCCAAAAATTTTTTTTTTCCTCAGTACTTCCCAGATATGATCATGAAATTGGTAGAAAAATGAGCTGTGTATGGGAAAAAGCGGTGATGGCTCATGGAAAACTTTAGTTTACTTGTATTCGAAGGTTTTTTGTTTTTTTTATATTTTTTTTTTTTTCAATAACTTTTGTGGCCTGTGAGTCCCAAAGTAAGGTCAGTTTAACATATAACACTTTTGTATAAACCAAAAATGCACAAACATATTATCAAAATATTGGTTTTCAAAAATTGTTTACACAAACAATCAAATTTTTTTATTACATTTTTTTAAAACATATAATACTTATTCAGCACTGGACATGTTCCTGAAGTTCTGCAGCTTGTGGAACTCTTTGAAAGTGGTTTCATACACAAAGGTGTTTTATCCTTAACAAAAACGGGGGTGTCCTGCATTTTGTGGCTTTGGGAGGGGAGTTTTGTTGGGTAGTTACCTAGGGGAAAGGTCTGTGTCTCTTCCCTTCCCGCCCTTTCCCGCATTTCTTTCCACCTTCCTTTCCCTTTCCTTACTTTTTTTTTCCTTTCATCTCGTCCCTTTCCCTTTCCTTTTCCCGCCCTTCCCCTTTTTCCTTCCCTTTGGTTTTCTTAATATATATAACATGGAAAAAAAACACTTGGGCATTAATGTGATTTCCCTTTTTTGCAAAGTTCGGGCCCAAACCCTTGGGCTTTTCAAGTGCAAACAGATCTACCTGGGTGGGGGTATGCAGTTTTATAGCAGGTTCAGAATCCGAGGGCAGGGGGAGAATGCTGCTTGATAGTACTGAGTGGGGTTATAGAGTTGAAATCCTGGGTATTGGAAGGGGGGTTTGGGTAAGTTTGTGAGCAAACCCTTTTGCATGCTTTCCATTTCCCAGCTTTTATGTGGATTAGCGATGAAGAAGTTTCTTGGGAAGTGGTTCAGCTATGTTATAGAAGCCCCTTATTTGGTTTTTAAGTTGTCAATATAGGATAAGCTATGATTCCAGGTTCTTCGGTATTGAGTTGTCTTTTGTGCAATAAGTCTTGATTTTTTGTGTTTATTAAAAGGTTGTGTTAATTCGTGTTGTAAAAAAGATTCCTTGTACGTAACCCGCTTGCATATTGGTGTTCTAAAATAGTGTTTGAAGGCCCCCGGATGTTTTGCCCCCGTAAATTTGCTGCAGTCATTACAAGGGGTTATGTTATCCCTGCAAGGGTGGAACTTGTCCCGCTGCACGGTAATGCCTTGATGGGCGTGGTTTTTGGAGGTAGAACTTGGAATGAGGATTGGAAAAAATTTTGGAAAAGTGTTTGGCAAGGGTTGGTGGGGGGGACTTGTACTCTTCTCGGGGAGTGTTTTTTTCTGGGGGTGTTGAAGAGTTTAAAACCCCTTTTAGGGTTTTGGTCCCCTACTATCGTTTCGCGTAGGGGTTTTTGAGTACTAGTACGCATAAAATTCTACGGCCTCAATCTCCAGGGAAAAGGGTGAAACCTAGATGGAGAGAATGGGTCTGTGGGGTGGGTGTGCGCAGTAGGGAAAAAAAACTGGGACCCAGTGGGCTTGTGGGAAGCCACATAGTAAAACAATTTCCCCCCGTGCCCCCGGTAAGAAAATTCCTCACCTCGGCCCAATTTGGGGCCTTTTTTTCCCCAGTGACAGTTCTAATCAGGGAAGTGACAGTGAAGATGATTTCAAGTTTTTGGTGAGGTTTTACCGAAAAATAATGACCTAATATGGTTAAATAGTGAGGAAAAAAACCCGACAAAACCCCCAGCCTTCCACCTTGGGCTGGGCGTGTTCATTGTACCAGAACAAAGAGGAAACTCCCATTTTCCCCAAACCCAGCTCAGATGTGGATTGGTGAGATAATGATAGTGTTATGAAATACAAGCTCTTAAACTTGTTTCCCAAAAATGGAGGAGGAGGAGGGGCAGAGGAGGAGGAGGCAGAGGAGGAGGGAAAGGGAAGAGGAGGGGGAGGCAAGGGAGGGGGAGGCAAGAGGAGGAGAGGAGAAAGGGGGGAGGGAGGGGGAAAGGAGGAAGAAAAGAGGAGGGGGGGAGGAAAAAGAGGGGGAGGAGGAAGAGGGGAGGAGGGAAGGGAAAAAAGAATAGTAAAGATAAAAATAAACATAAAAATAAAAATAATTAATAATAATAAATAAAAAATTAAAACATAATAAAATAATTTAAAAATAATAAAATACAAAAATAAAAAGGTAATAATAAAAAAATTGAAAAAATAAATGTTTTACCCATGACAGTAACCCAAAATAAGGGGGGATAACATCTGATAAGTGCTGCGTTTTGAGAGGTAAATGAGGTTTAAGCTGATGCCAAAGATGAGATGAAAATCGCCCTCCCTTTGTTTTTGCTGGTATATAACATTTCTGTCTGTCTATTTTGCCTGTCTTTCAAGCTCCCCGTCCCATCCCTTACTCTCTGCTAAGAGCCCCAAACTGATCATCACTTTTACTCACATCTTCAACAGAGTAAGCACTTTGTCTGGGTTTTTTGGGATATCCTAGGGAATTTTATATGTATATTGTATTTATTGTACCGTAGACAGAGATGACAGACAGATAGAATGAGGGAAAAAAAAATTAGATTAAAAGGAGGAGGGGGAACAGCTCCACCCCCCTTGTTTTGACAGGCCGGGGGGAAAGAGTAAAGAGCCAATATGCACTTTTACACTGCCGACTCCCTTTAATTTACACTATGGACAGGGAAGGGGAAGAGTAGGGGGAAAAGGAAGAAGAGGAGGAGGGGAAGAGGGGGAGGAGGAAAGGAAGAGTGGGGAAGAGGGAAAGGAATAAGAGGAAGAGGAGGGGGGAAAGGGAATAGTAGGAGGAAGATTAGGGGGAAAAGGGGAAGAGAAGAAGAGGGGGAGGAGGAAGAGTAGGGGGAAGAGGAAGAAGAGGAGGGGGAGGAAAGGAGGAGGAGGAAAAAGGGGAAAAGTAGGGGGAAGAAAGAGGGGGGAAAAAAGGAAGAGTATGAGGAAGATAGGGGGAAGGGAGGAAGATAGGGGAAGAGGAGGAAGAGGGGAAGAGAAGGGGAGGGGGAACACTAGTACACTGGTACTGGTACACAAAAAAATTTCTGTCTGTCATTTGTCTGTCTGTCAAGCTCCCTGTCATCTGTCTATCCTCTAGCTCTCTGTCTCGAGAAACCACAAAACTGTGTATCTTTTTCTCACATCTTTTAAGCAGAGTATGCAATTTTTCTGGATTTCTTGGGGTTTCCCAGGGAAAATTTTTACATGTATACTTGTATTTATGTGTACCCGTGAGACAGGATAGACGACAGATAGAAAGAGAGAGACAGATTGAAAAATAGAATGGGGAGAAAAAATAAAACACCATTGTGTATGACCCCATGTTTCAGAGTTCCCAACGCAAACTAATAGGAATATGTTCATGACTGTTTTTTGGTATATATTTATAGAACAATAATAAAAAATGTTTTGTATTTTTTTTTTGTAAACAATTTTGTAAACAATTATTTTAATTATGTTTTTTGGCTTATTGTGTTGTATACAACGAGTGTAATATGTACATTGCCCTTCTTTGGTCTCATAGGGCCACTAAGTTTGTGAAAAAAATAAAAAGTGAAAAAAAAACAAAAACCTTTTAATTACAAGTAAATCAAAGTTTTCCGGGTGAGCGGCGTCCCGTGTTGCCTACCGGCTCTTTTTTTGCAAACTTCATCATCATATCCGAAGTATTGATGGGAAATTTTTTTTTTTTATCCTATAAGTTTAGAAAAAAAAAAAACCTTTTTTTATAAGAAAAAATAATTTTTTTTTTTTTGAAATTTGGGGCCCCACCCTGAAACGAGTTTTCGGAGGGGCCTGTCGACCCCCAAAGGGTTTTTTTTCCCCTTGTCGCAGTCTCTGATGTAGACACGGGGATTCTTCTTCTCCCCCCATTCTTCATTTTTCCTTCATTTCCTTTAATTGTTTTGGCGGGTTTGGCAGTGTCCCCAAAAGACATATTGTTCATTTTTTCCCCTCCCCCCATCCCTCTCAAAACAATGGGGTCGGGCTCACTTCCCCCCCCATCCCATCTTTAAAAATCTTTCTCCCCCATTCTCTTTCATTTTTCTTCTTCATTCTTCATTCTTCCTTCTCCTTCATTCTTTATTCTCCCCCATTCTTCATTCTCCTTATTCTTCTGGTATCCTGGCATTTCTTTTGTCTCAAACTCCTCAAAACCATGAAATTGATCTTCACGACACTTCCACTGTGTTTAAACACCACTTGGGAAAAGAAAATTTCCCCAATTTCTGGGAGTCACATATTTTTTACCGTAGGAGCTGAACAAGGACAATGAAAGGCATTCCACAATGCCCACTGGCTCCCCCATTTTTTTTTTTTGGGGCCCACTGACCAGGAGACCCATTCTTCACATGTGGGCCTTCCCCGCTTTTTCCTGCTTGATTTGAAGCCCTAGAATTTACGGTATAAATAATTAGAAGCAGTGGGTGTAAGACCTTATATCGACCAAAACAGTCAAAGGGGTTTAAAAAAAAGAAGGAACAAAATTTTTTTGACAGTTAAAAAACAAATAAGGAAGAAATGAGGAGTTGGAGATATTGGGAAGATGGTTTGGGAAAATTTTAAGAGACGTTTATTTAAGAAAGGGGAGGCAGTAATTTCATGCTTGGCCAGGGAGGTTTAACAAATTTTGGAGTGAAAAACAGCCCAAGTAAAGGTGGGGGAGGTGCATGAGGCATAGTAGAATTTAAAGGGGGTAAAGAACTGGAACTGAATGATCATGGGAAAGTGTTAAAATTAGAAGGGGGATATAGCTTGGGGTAGTTTTGGGACTTTTGTTCAATAAATGTATAAAGAGGAAGGTCCTAGGGAAATTGCAGAGAGTGGTATAATTAAGTGGACCCCCGCTACCGTCGGAAACACAACGTTAATCCGCTACCGCCCTTTTATCGCAAAAATTTTGCCTGCATACCCCTCAAAAAACCGCTCACCACTCTTCGTCCGAGACTGTCCAATGTGCGCCCTTACCCGCCCACATGGCCGCCGGTGGAATTGTTTACCAGCCGCCTCTCGGTACATCCAAACATACAATGGGAAAATTTCGTATTTTTACAGCGTTTTTGGTGATTTTTTAATGGGGCTCTGAGACGACAAGCAGACAGAAAGACAGACACAGACAGAAAGATACACACAGGTAGCAGACATAGGTAGACACACGGTAGACATAAAGACAGGCACACAGGTAGACAGACAGACACACAGGTAGACAGAAAGACAGAATCACAGGTAGACAGAAAGACACACACAGGTAGACATAAAGACAGACACACAGGTAGACAGACACACAGACATAAAGACAGATACACGGGTAGACATAAAAACAGACACACAGGTAGATATAAAGACAGACACACAGGTAGACGTAAAGACAGACACACAGACACGGCATGAATTATTGATTACTTCTTCCTTTGTTTATGATGGCATCTGAAGGTAGTTGTTAGAAATTATTAAACTCAGTGAACATGGTATGTCGATGGTAATATGGCTGTAGGCCGCATTGTATATAGCCAGTAGGTATACCTGGGATGTAGTCCGTCTGGGACTACAAATAAATATTACTCACCAACAAGAGCCTTCAATAAAGGTATGTAATCTTCATTTATCACTAAAATTATCATTTATAATTATTTCTCATTGTTTTCTGTATGTAAAACTATAGTTTTTCTCAATAAAATTTATTTTTTGTTAATATTTTTGAGTGTCTGAAACGGATTAATTGGATTTACATTATTTCTCATGGGAAATATTAATCAGTTTTCAGCCATTTCAGATTTCGGCCAACCTTCTGGAATGGATTAATTATGAAAACCAGGGGTACTACTGTATAGGTTAGTGTGGGAGCTGAAAAAGCATGGGATAGTTTTAAAAATGCAGTAGTATTTGAATGCAGAGCAGAAAGTTTGTGGCTATAGGAGGATGGGTGCAGGAGGAAAGAGGAGTAATTGATGGGATGAGGTAAAGGGTATAATAAGAGAGAAAAAGGTCACTTACAAAAGGTTTTTACAAAGCAAAAGTGATGTAAGCAGGATAGAGTACGTATATGGAGAGTAAAAGAGTGGTGAGAGATTGCAAAAGAAGAGCAAATGATAGAGTGGGTGAAGTGCTGTCAACAAATTTTGCTGACAGTAAAAAATAATTGGAGATAAATAAGTTAGCCCTTTGACTGTCGCAGGCCCCTTTCTGAAATTGTCATTCTATGTCGCAAAATATTTGAAAAAAAAACAAAAAAAAATTTCTTATGAAAATGTTAAGATTATTTTTCTGATTATTTTAGCCCCAAAAATTTTTTTTGCCATCAGTACTTACCGAGATATAGATACATGAAGTTGGTAGAAAATGAGCTGTGTATGGCAACAGCGGTGACTGCTGCTCACCTGGAAAACTTTAGTTTACTTGTATTCGAAGGTTCTTGTTTTTTTTCACTATTTTATTTTTCACATAACTTATGTGGCCTGTGAGTCCAAAGTAAGGTGCAGTGTACATATATACACTAGTTGTATACAACACAATAAATGCACAAACATAATTATCAATATATTGTTTACAAAACTTGTTTACACAAACAATACAAATTTTTTTTATTACTATTGTTTTATCATATATATACTTATGTACAGTCACTGGACATGTTCCTAGAAGTTCTGCAGCTTGTGGAACTCTTTGAAACGTGGTTTCATACACAATGGTGTTTTATACTCCTTACACATAAAACGAGTGTGTCTGCATTTTTGTGAGCATTTGCAGGCAGTTGTGTTGGGTAGTTATCCTAGGTAAATGGTCGTGTGTCATCATTCCTTCCTGCCTTCCTGCATTTCTTTCCTACCTTCCTTCCTTCCTTACTTTTTTCTTCCTTTCATCTCGTCCTTCCTTCCTTCCTGCCTTCCCCTTTTTCCTTCCTTCTGGTTTCTATAATATATATACACATGGAAATATAAACACATGTGCAGTATAATGTGATCCTTTATTGACAACGTTCGCGCCCACACAGTGGGCTTTTTCAAGTCGCAAACAGATCTACCTGGGGGTGGAAGGTATGCGAGTATTTATAGTCAGGTTCAGAATGCCGAGGTCAGGTGGAGAAAAGCTGCATTTGATGATGTACTGAGTGGGGTTATAGAGTCTGAAATCTTGGGTAGCTTGGAAGGGGGATTGGATAAGTTTGTGAGCAGACCTTCTGCAGTGCTCTTCCATTCCTATGCTTTTATGTGGATTAGCGATGAAGAAGTTTCTTGGCAAGTGGTTCAGCTATGTTATAGAAGCCATTATTCTGGTTGAAGTTGTCAGATATAGAGATAAGCTATGATTCCAGGATTCTTCGGTATTGAGTGTTGTCTTCTGTGGCAATAAGTCTTGAGTTTCTGTAGTTTATTAAATGGTTGTGTTGAATTACGGTGTTGTACACAAGCATTCCTTGTATCGTCAGACCTGCTTGCATATTGGTGTTCTAAAATACGTGTTTGAAGGTCCCTGGATGTTTCGCCCACGTATAATTTGCTGCAGTCATTACAAGGGATTATGTATATCCCTGCAGAGGATGGAAGCTTGTCCTGTCTGTCACTGGTAATGTCCTTGATGGTCGTGGTTGTGGAGGTAGATACTTGGAATGAGGTATTGGAAAAGATGTTGGAAACGTGTTTGGCAATGGAGTTGGTGGGGAGGACTATGTATCTCTTCTCGGCAGTGTCTTTCTGGGTGTGTTGAAGATGTTTACCCTTTGAGGGTTTTGGTCGTACTAGTAGTCTTACGCGTAGGGGTTTTTTGACGTACTAGTACGCATAAATTCTAGCGGCCTCAAATCTCGCAGGAAAAGGCTGATAAGCCTAGATGTGAGAGAATGGGTCTGTGTGGTGGGTGTGGCGCAGTAGGAAAAAAATCTGGGACCCAGTGGTGCATTGTGGGAATGCCATCATAGTACACAATTTCCACCGTGCCCTGCGGTAAGAAGTTCCTCACTCCTCGGCGAATTGGGACACTTTTGTTCCCCAGTGACAGTTCTAATACAGATGGGAAGTGACAGTGAAGATGATTTCAAGGTTTCTGGTGAGGTTTTGACCGAAACTAATGACCATAATATGGGTTAATAGTGAGGAAAACCCAGACAACCCACAGCCTTCCACCTCTGGTGCTGGGCCGTCGTTCAGTTGTACCAGAATCAAAGAGGAAACTCCTATTTTCCAAATCCCAGACCCCAGATGTAGCATTGGTGGATAATGATAGTGATTATGAAATACAAGCTCTTCAAACTTTTTCCAAG
>NW_026507205.1:0-16898 GCF_026875155.1 Cherax quadricarinatus
ATCTTTTAACTCCACGCTTTTTGCCAAGACCCTGCATTTATTCTCTTACAACCCCATCTATAAATATATTAAACAACCAGGGGTGACATCAACACACCCTTGTCTAAGGCCTACTTTTACTGGGAAAAAAATTTTCCCCTCTTTCCTACTTTACTCTAACTTGAGCCTCACTATCCTCGTAAAAAACTCTTCACTGCTTTCAGTAACCTACCTCCTACACCATACACTGCAACATCTGCCACATTCCCCCCCTATCCACCTGTCATACGCCTTTTCCAAATCCATAAATGCCACAAAGACCTCTTTAGCCTTATCTAAATACTGTTCACTTATATGTTTCACTGTAAACACCTGGTCCACACACCCCCTACCTTTCCTAAAAGCCTCCTTGTTCATCTCCCTACCCTATTCCCCGTCTTCTTTTAAATTTTCTTTCAATTAATAACTCTACCATACACTTTGCCAGGTATACTCAACGACTTATCCCCTTAATTTTTGCATTTCTTTTATACCCTTTGCCTTTATACAAAGGAACTATGCATGCTCTCTGCCAACCCCTAGGTACCTTACCCTCTTCCATACATTTATTAAATAATTGCACCAACCACTCCAAAACTATATCCCCCCCTGCTTTTAACATTTCTATCTTTACCCCATCAATCCGGCTCCCTTACCCCCTTTCATTTTACCTACTGCCTCACGAACTTCCCCCACACTCACAAGGGCTCTCCTCGCACTCCTACAAGATGTTATGTCCTCCTTGTCCTATACACGAAATCAATCAGCTTCCCTATCTTCATCACATTTATCAATTCCTCAAATGCCTCCATCTTCCCAATACCTCTAACCTCTCCATTTAATAACTCCTCCTCTCTCTATTTTTTAACTGACAAATCCTTTTTTTCTTCTAGGCGTTCTTAACTGTGTTTAATCTCACTCCAAAACGGTTCTTATTTTCAACAAAAGTTGTTGATAACATCTCACCCCTCCTCATTTGCTCTCTTGTTACATTGCTTCACCACTCCTTAACTCTCTCTTTTTCTCCATATACTCTTCCCTCCTTGCATTCACTTCTACTTTGTAAAACTTCTCATATCTAACTTTTTTCTCCTTACACTCTCTTTACATCATCATTCCACAATCGCCTCCTCTTCCCCTCCCGCACCGACCCACTTCACTGTAACCACAAACTTCGCTGAACCTCTAAAACTACAGTTTTAAAACCTATCCCCATAACTCTTCGACCCCATTGGCCTATTGCTCTCCAATTAGCCCATGCTATCCCCAATAGCTGTTTAATATCTTACCTAACTGCCTCCATCTTAGTTTATAAACTTCACCTCTCTCTGCCCTGATGCTTCTATTCTTTTGTATCCCATCTCCTTTAACACTCTGTGTAGCTACTACTAGAAAGTGAGCTGATATATCGTGGCCCTCTCTATAAACATGGTACATCCTGAAATCTACTCAACAGTCTTTATCTACCAATACATAAGCCGAACAAACTACTGTCATTTCGCCCTACCTCAAATCTTTATACTTTATTTATATCCTCTGTTTCCTAAATTATTAATTACCTATAACGAAACCCCTTTATATCAAAGATTCAATCAAAGGGCTTCCCAGTATCAATTTACAACCTGTACCCCAAACTTACCTACCCCACCCACCCTCTCTAATTTCTCCTACGTTAGCATTCAGGTCCCCTACCAAACAATTACTCTCTCACTTGTTCAATAGGCTCCTATACATTCACTTAACATCTCCCAAAAATTCTCTCCTCTCCGCTGCATTCCTCTCTTCTCCAGGTGGCCTTACACGCTTATTAATGACCCACATCTCGCATCCAACTTGACTTTAACACAAATTCTTGAATTTACTACACATTTCATATTCGCTTGTCTCCTTCCAATAACTGATCATTTTCCAACATTACTGGCTACCCCTTCCTTAGCCTTCTAACTCTCTCAGATACTCCAGATTTATTCCCAGTTATTTCCCCCCACCGAACTCCCTACCACCTTCAGCTTTTGTGTCGCATTAGGGACAGGACTATCCCAACTTCTTTTCATCATAACATCAGCAAAACTTCTGTTTCTTGTCATCCCGCACTACATCCACCACATTTAAGCATCCCCCATTTTAATAAAGCTTTTCTTCTTCTCTTTTTTTTAGTATATGGCTACCAGAGAAGGGGTTACTAGCCAGTGCTCCGGCATTTAGTCAGCCTCATACGACACGCATGGCTTATGGAGGAAAGATTCCTTTGCCCACTCCCCTGGACAATAGAAGAAATATAAAAGAACAAGAGCTTATTTAGAAAAAGAGAAAAACCTAGAATGTATTATATAGATAGAATGCATGTGCCGTGTCTGGGAAGTGGGACTAAAGGGAGGGGGGAGTTGGAGTAGCAAGATATCCCTGTTATCTACGTGTTTATGAGACAGAAAAAGAAAACCAGCAATCCTACCCATCATGCAAAACAAGTTACAGGTTTCTGTTTCACAGTCATTTGGCAGGATGGTAGTACTCCCTGGGTGGTTTGCGGTCTACCAACCTACTACCTATATATATATATATATATATATATATATATATATATATTTATAATATTATATATATTATATACATGTATATATAATATATATATAGATATATAATATATATATATATATATAATATATATATATATATATAAGAATATAATGTATATATATATAATGTTTATATTAAAAATGTATATATATATATATATATATAATAAATATATATATATATATATATATATATATATGTATATTTATACAGTGACCCTCGAAATTTTTAGTAGTGCCTTTTCTGCATGCCAAAAACATTTTTTATTATCTATAAAATGTATGTTTTTGTTATATTTCCCATAGGAAATAATGTAAATCCATTAAACCATTCCAGAACACACAAAAATATTACAAACAAGACATTTTATAGATAAATGATAAATAGTTTTTGCATACAGAAAAGGGCATCCAAGCAGGGTGGCCATCAAGGCAGGGTGCCACCAAGGCAGGGTGGCCACCAAGGTCAAGGGGCCACCAAGCAGGGTGGCCCAAAAAAAGGAAAACTTTACCATCATTCACTATTCCATCCAATGTCTTGCCAGAGTGCTCATACACTACAGTTATACAACTGCAACATTAACACCCCTCCTTCAGAGTGCAGGCCACGTACTTCCCATCTCCAGACTCAAGTTTCGCCTGCCGTTTCACTCTGATTCTCTTCATATTGACCGTAGCTTTTACACTCCACCAGCACGTCAAATTTTTAAAAACCGTTGTCTCCTTTCGCTCTTATCTTACACACTCCACGCCTGCTGCTTAAAATCCAGCCCTCCTCCCTCCAACCTGTCCTAGGCAGACCCCAACTCCGCCTCCCTCCACTATTAAACTCTCCTCGAAGGTCATTCTACTTTGTGCCATTCTCTCTACATGTCCGATCCACCTCAACAACTCCTACTCAGCCCTCCTATATAATAGTTGTTTTAATCCCACACTTCCTGATTTCCAAACTACTAATTCTGCTGCATATATTCAATCACTCACGTCTAAAACACGACATCTCCACTGTCTCCAGCCTTCTCCGTGTTACACCTTCACCACCATGCTCCACACCCATGTATGCAAGTTGGTAAAGCTAACTATAACTCTCAAGCATTACCCTGTTGCTTCCATGGGACAAAGTTCTTTGCTCCACAGACTCTCAGTGCACCACTCTCTTTTTCCCCCCTCCGTCAGTTCTATGTTCACCTCATCTTTCGTTACCCAACTGATTACTCGTCCACCTTAAATATCTGAATACATTCACCGCTCCAGACGCGTCCCCCCATTCTGATAATCCAATCTTCTTAACGTAAACGTTTTATTTCATCACCTTCTCTTCGTATAGTTGACTTTTAATTGTCTTCTTTTTTCAACCCTACCAAACTCATCGACCAACCTCTGCATACTAACTCCTCTTCAGAATCTCCCAAAAGCACAGTGTCATCACAAACAGCAACTGTGACACCTCCCACTTTGTTGTTGAGAATATTTATTATCATTAACTCTACATTTCTCTCAACACCCGTGCATTCACTTTCTTAACAACTGCAACTAGAAATAAGTGAACAACCATGGTAACATTACACATCTTGTCTAAGAACTACTTTTCTAAAAACAATCTCCCTCTCTCCTACATGCTCTAACACGAACCTCACATCCTCGTAAACTCTTCACCTGCTTTTAATAATCTACCCCTTGTTCACCCTGCATAACCGTTTCCACTTATCATATCCTCGTCATTCCATATGATTTTCTTACGTATTGCTTAAACAAATTTCCGGTTTACGTTATTTATTGTTAGATTACGTTAGTTTAGCAATGTTAGATAATCCCTCTGTCAATAAATTATAAGTATTTATAATACCACTTCCCTGATAAATGAAAATACAGATAAAGGCGATAAAAATTTCAACGCATGAACGTTCTCCACGTTGAAAAATTTAAATCTAAAAGCCGTCGGAGAGACATTCACTGACTCTTCCTAACAGTTCTGAAGATTGAATGGTATTAAGAGGAAGGCTTCCCCTGTCATGCGTGGCAAGGGAGGACCTCATTTTGCTATTTTAAATCAATTTTATTTACTGCAAAGTCATTCCGAAGCAGAAAAATTAACCAGAAAGCAAAAATAGCGTCTTTGTTGATAGTTCACCTCAACTCATTAGTTGAAAGACATTGAATTATTTTGCTCGGAGCATATTAATATTCAGGAAATGACAAACTCACCAGACATGAATAATGTAGCATGTTATTCTTTAACCATGCGTCACGGATACAACGAATGGCCAAAAGCATATAGCTTGATTAATACTAATAATTGCTTGCAAATTTCAGATTGAGGTTGAGGTCTCGACTCAGTGGTTGCGTTTCAGATCAGCCTCAAGCACGATGTAAGGGACTTTTTCAGACATTGTCTTCAGTGTGTCTGGCGGCACGTCAACTGAACAACAAGCCGCTGGCTGTGTTTTAACCAACAGAGATATTACACCAAGATATTTAAGTAATACGTTTCCTTACCCATACTGTGATTAGTAATCTGTGTAACACCCGGGAAGTGTCAGCCATCACTACACATTAATTTAGTTTAGACATATTAGTGATTGACTGTCTTCCTGACAGGTGTTGAACTAGAGTCGAGACTGATTTAAAACTTTAATCAACAATCATAGTTTAGTCCTTGTACAAAAGCATATGAAGAAAGTGTGTATGTGGGAAGTGAAAGCAAGAAAGTTTTCACATAGTGGCTTTTAACGATGTTGATAACCCGTATAGCGTTCTTCAGCGATGATATAAGTATTGATAAAAAGGGTTTCACACGATGTTGGTAAAAAGTGGCTAAGAAAATGTTGGAAGACAAAAATATACATGACCCGTTAATAACAAGTATTGATAACAAAAAAGTGATAAGAGCTGAGAGCAAGAGTGTTTGAGAAAATACAATCGTGATAGTGTTGGAAAACAATACTCAGTTGATAAGAATTGCTGACAGCGAGTGCAAAAGTTGCCCTCACAAAAGTTGCAAAAAGGAGGTTTGGTTAAAACGTTGATAACACGTGCTGAGAACGTCGTTAGCGTGAGTGAATTAGCGCTAGGTCGTTAAACACCGGTGATTGAAGGAGTGTGACGGCAAGTGTTAGTGGAAGTGAGTGTTGACGCAAGTGTTATGAAGGGAAGTGTTGAGGGCAAGTATTTTTAAGGGAGTGTTGGAGGCAAGTGTTGGTGAAGGGAGGGCTGAGGGCAATGATGGTGAAGGGACCATTAAAACAAGTGGGATATGAAAGTTGTGATATATCATTAGTAAACAAAAGTGTATCATAGTGGTGAATTCAAGTGCACTGTTATATCAACACCAATGCCTCAGCACCACTTTGGCTCCTGCACCAGTCGGGCTCCAGCTCCACGTGGGTCCCAGTCTTCCCTGGGCTCCTAAGGCGCCTGGTTACTCCATCATCCGGGTATCCATCTACCATCATGGAAGGTGATCAATGTTCTCACTGGGAAAGACCATATTTTTATTCATTTTCTAACGTAAGAGTAGATTTATTTAGGTCAAGAAAATTATAATTATTATTTTTGATGTATTGTAGTGTGGGTGAATACTTTGGGTTTGCGTGAAGGATACAAACTGGTTGCTTGTTGCTGGGTGCTGAGGTATACCTGGAAAACGCTTGTTTGAAAGGTAAATGTTGAAGATCAACTGGGAGGTTCTGTACCGAAGGTGCTGCCTGAAGGGTATACTTGAGGGTGCCTGAAGAAGTGTACTGATGGCTTTAAATATGATACTTGTAGAAAAATGCGGGTTGAGCAGTATGGGCATGCTTGATGAATTAGCCTGCTGAAGGTATATTATAACGTTTGTATGTGGAGGTTAATAGTATAACCGGGAATGTTGAAGAGAATGAGTTTAAGAGGTTAAGTCTGGAGTGCTAGCTTGAAGGTGGAGGTGAATTGTTCTAATATACTATTTACCTTGCAGGTGAGTGAGAAGTGACAGCTATTATGGGATAGTTGCCGCAGCATTAGTAGGAAATTCACACTTTATAATCAGTTGTCTCTGAAATCGCTTTCCCACTTTGTTAACTAGTGTCTCTTTTAGCATTATCACACCTATGAATATTCGTGATGCGAAAAAAAGGAGTGTTTGCATATTTATACCATAACAGTAGGTAAAGTTATGTGAGTTTTCGTATGATAGTTTTTTGGTATATGATTTATTATAAACGACAGATCAAGCTACGTAATAGCAGCCTCGGAAGCACACTGACGGATGAAGGGTTTGTGAGTCGTAAAAGCTTTACGGAACATCGGCTCGGAAATGACCACAGAGTATTTCTCTTCGTTATTGCATATTTGATGGGGATCATCTCTGTCTTGCATGCCAATTATACATATGAACGTAAATACAATTCACAAATTGTATTGCAATAATCGACAACGAAGCGACAAAAGATGTAAAAATGCCTGTTATCACATCACAAAGCATACCTGCCCACACATACTGAACATACATGCACGCGTATATAACATATACACACATGTTTATATGCGAGTATATCATATATATGTAAGAAAACTAATTTACTAACTTACGAAGTGAAAGTTGGGTTTTCTTTTACAACTTCTTGAAGTTTTGGACGGCCAAATGTATATAGTATCAGCAACTCGCAGCAAAAGGCATTCTTGAACTTCCCAAGCGCTCTGGGCTAAGTCCAAAGCTGGAGTGTGACTCCAAAAGAAATCCTATAGCGCTTGCTGCCTTTGCACCTCCTGACATCGTCTGCTGTTATACAGCTGGGCGAGGGTTTGTGGCAGCCCAAGGTGCCAGCCTCTCCCTCCTACCCGGTGGGGGAGGAATATGGGCTAGGCTGGTGATACTGGTCCCAGAAGACAGGAGGTACTTGTACCTCCTCCCATTGCAGACATTGGTTTGAGACACTCCTTCGACAGGAGCTCAAGCAGGGCCACCTCTTGGAAAAGGCCTTGGCCATTGATTATACCAGCGAATCTACAACAGAACAGTTATTTACATCTAGAAATATTGCCACTAGCTACATAAAAACACAAATGTACATCATGTATAAACATATTCACAATGCAAACATGGGAATGCATACTAATACACAAGTATATATTTGCAGTTGTTTTACTTGTGAGACTCATACATGAGAGCGCATGCAAAGTTTGTATTTTGGTAAAGTTTAGTAACGCCCCTGACCCGCTTCATTCCTACCGTTCTTCCCTCCTTCCTCAATTCCTTTGTAGAGCTTGAGGCCCATAATGCAGAACTAATGTAAAGTTCTAATCCTGGTTTTCTGGCTTACAGTGCTAGTCACGGCATATGCCCGGGTGAGCCCCCCGGCATAATGATTTGACGAAATCCAAGGCCCTTCCCATATTGGGGCTTTTTTTCGTCCATACATATGCCGGGTTAGCAAGCCATTAACATGGCAGTCACGGCCTGCCACCAACTCACATGACTCCTCAGTGCTCACAGTGGCTGCCCGTGGGAGAGGAGTGTTGCACATTTTATCTCTCATCCGTCCCAGCTTTGGTTCCATGTTCCATCTTTGGTTTTCTGGCTGGAAAAGTTTTGATTATGGGCGAAAGGAAGTCTTTACACACCTGAAAATATAGCTCAAATCATAGGCGTTCACAAAGCTGGCACCAGACGAAAGAAATAGTGGGGAATGTTTGTGTGTGAGCGTTCAGTGAGGAAAACTGGGGTGCACATTTCAAGGCGGTGCAGTGTCGAGTTACGTCTGCCAACCCTTTCGCCTGGCCCCTTGAAGAAGACATCGCTCGTATCCTTACCTGTGTTAAAGTAGCATTAGAGAGCACACCTAAGAATAACTGCTAGAGAAATGAAAAGAAAAAGAACCCACTCCTCTCTCTGAGTGTCTGTAAGAGCTGTTTAAAACACGGTAACAGAATGGGCTACAGTAGTCATACCGCCAGGATAAGAAATACCGATCACTCTCCAAGCCACAGAAGATATGTAGGTTGGATTATCAAAGAAATATCTTCACTGAGTACTTTGGAGTGATGAAGCAACCTCACCCGCCACTTGTAAACCGGGGGACATGTGTACCGGCCCAGGGAGGTTGTGACCCCGCAGACCCATGCTATACCGTGGACCAAACACCCAGACTAGCTCATGTTGGGGTGTTTCAGTGCTAAGTGTTGGTGAACTCATTGCGCTTCCCCAAAACCAGTATACAACCACTATAATTACCTGGAGTTGTGTGACATTTACCTAAGGCATTTAACAAGTGTGGGGATACGGTTTTATGCAGGACAGTGCACCATGTCATACCGCATACCAGTTTCATGTTTTAAGACTTGTGAAGTGAGGTTTCTTTAATGACGGGCCAGGCAAACTTCCCCAGACCTAAACTATTGAGAACCCTGATAATAAGCGAAACGAAGTTTACTGGGCAGGATATCAGTTCCATCTCGGGTGAGGCTGCTCCCACAGCAAGAATAATATACTCCCTAGACCCTTATGAAATTGCGTGACTTCCTACACGGCTGTGGGGGCGTGATTAACCGGAAAGGACGCAGCACCAAGTATCAAAAACCTCAGTATAAAGTGGTGCGATATATATATTATAGATCTTTTGGTCAATGGTCTGTGGTTTGTGCTTTGTACGTGGAGCTTGGGGGGATGGCGGCATAATGCCCTTACTAGCAAACTGTGTAATATATATAAATATATTATATATAGATAATATAGTTATATAATATATATAATATATATTATATATATATATGATATATATATATATTGGATGGGGGTCCACTCTCCTGGTGTGAAATTGTGGGACCCATAGCCTCGAGAAGTGGATAAAAAGGCCTTAAAGGAAGAATATGTGGATTTCTTTCCTGAAAGCCGTTTGAATATTGCCACTTCCCATATGCCCTACCACCCCATCTTTTCATAGCTTTTTTACCAATAGGTATATTTTATTACATAATATGGTACAAAAGGTTAAAGCGTACAAGTGGTTCTATCCCTATTGCAAATACAGTTAAGAGGTGAGAGGATTTAAATTTCTATCACACATATGTTTACATGTTTGGTCTCAGATTAATAATGCTAAACTCCTCGTCAGCTCTTCTGAAATGGTGCGCGTGCCCAAAATAACAGCAGTACATTACCCCTCTGAACAGCAGCGCTGAGTTTCCTGGAATAGAAAAAGTAGCTGCCCCGGGATCCCCTAGTTACCCTGATGAGTCTTTGTCTCGCTCCTTAAGAATTTAAAAAACTTTTCCCCATGAGCCAAGGGTCTTCTGTGTCTATGGGTACAAACATAATAATGATGGCAATTTCTCCATATTGTCCCTAGACTTTTGGTGACTCCCTGACCGCTGGCGGCTGCCCCTTCTTCTTCTTCCCTGGTGTATTGGAGATAGTATCCATAACCAAGGTAGATGCATCAATGTGTATCCCCTCACCACATGCTTAGCATCTGTCCAGGCTTGAAGTGTGATACCATCTGGACCGTCGGGCTGCCATCAATCTGCATAGTTGGGTGGCTCCCTTACTGCTGACATCCAGCTGTTGGGAGGCTCCTCTTGATAATGTTTATTAACCCTCCCTCATGTCTTGCACAATCTTTCCCTCGATTTACGGGCACACAAGATCATGGAACCTCGAAGCGGTCTGCTGCTTCACGCCAAAAATACACACGTGTTCGGCGAAAATAGGGCGGGCAAGTCGATGGCAACATTCAATGCGATGTCGTGTCGAGCCGTGTCCCAAGGCTGAAGTTTGGGACTGCCTACTAAAAGCCCCGACATAAGGAGCTCTCTCTGCCCAATAGTTGGTGGGGCCTCCAGCCGTCCCTACAAACACTCTGAAGCCTTTGAGGCTATTTTCGCCACTATCGGGCCTTCCCTGTGCGAACGGGTGTAGGGTTGGGGACAGGTCTGTTTTAAGAGCCTGTTAGATTTGCCAGATACTGACTCCGTCAATGATCATTGGGTCCTGGACTCCAATCTTGTCCTAAGAATGTTCAGGGAGAATTGCTGCTACAAGCCCTCTGGATGCAATGCATGAGACAGAAAAGCTGGGTAAGTGCAATCTGTGAGGACTTGCGGACACCATTACCTCCGAGTCCGGACTGGAAGTGGTTTCTTTGGTTCCCACGGGCCAGCTTCTGAGTAAGGTTATTACTTTGTAAAAATCCTCCTCTAGGATGCTGTCATGTTTCGTGCAGTATGGGTTATCATAGAAGTGCACATCTTATGAAAATATGTCTACCTGGGCAACTCAAGGACTTGTGAAAAGGTTACAAGGACGTGGGTGTCCAATTGCTATTGAGTGTTCCATTCTCCGCAGGTCTTCCAATTTCCCTTCCTGAGGTTGTGTCATGGCTCGCTTTCCCATAGGTGCTCCAAGCAAGACCTATTTGTAGGGCAATGACTGATGCCCTGGTAGTTCGGATCTCGCTGCATACACTTGTTGACTGAAATGATTTCACATTTTGGATGGTTCAGGATATACCCATGTCCTTTCCTGTGTCATCACTTGTGTATGATCATTTAAGAGGGACTCCAGTGGTACCTGCTATTGTGCCCATCATCCAGGAACCAGATGTTACACACTAGTCAGTCTGACTGTGATTTCCCTAACTGCTATACAAAAGAGAAATGGTGAAAGAGATCCCCTTGCGGACACCCTCTTGATGATGTGTGCTGTCATGTGTCTCTCCCCCTCTCCAAACAGAACTTTGATTCCTTGGCTATTTCCATCCTGAAACAATGGGGAAGAGACCAGAAATGTGCTTGTTTTCCGCGCTTAGACCAATCTCTTTTCAGAGTTTAAATGCATCCTTAAGTCTACTTTTACCACTGCAATTTGTCCTCAGCAGGTTGTTGATAACGCCCTTTGTTGCATGAACCACTGACTCTCCTCACTTCATTGAGAGACCCCAAAACCAAGCTGGTTTGGTTTGAAGCATCATGGCTACCTCTGCGCGAATGCTTCAGACAGCAGCTTTGGAAACGAGGCGGCGATAAGTGTTGCCTACTGCAATAGGCCTAATTCCTCCATCCTTTTTAAGTGCACAAATTGTTGCACCAAAAAAGAAAGGTTTAATTTTGTCAGGAATAAGACCAGCCAAGGAACTGTTGATGAACCTTGTGATCTCTGAAAGCAGTGTCTCTGCAATCTCCCCAGTAACTGGATTAACCATTTCCTTTAAGTCCTGTGGCCTTATTCCAGTGTTACCCCCAACAGACCCAGATGGGAACGACATTATTGCTTTGTAAACGTCTGAGTCTTCCACAGTGGAGACAGAGGTGTTGGAACTGTTGGTGCCCCTGGTTTCCCTGGCAGGGTATTTTCCTCTAAGTGTTTCAGCCGTGTCAGCATCCCTGGGGGCAACTGTATCTTCACTGGTAATAATTCTGATTGCCCCCACTGTGTTGCCCTCTTCAATTTTCTTGCTCACCTGGACTCTGACTTTTTCACTGTCAGTGGAGTGGGGGTTCTGCCTCTCCTGTTTTTGTATTGAAAGGGAAGGCGAATGAGGTTATCAGTTCTAGGAAAGTCTCTTAAAGATTTAATTATCATTGAGGCTAGCCTCTTTTCCCTTCTTTCCGGCACAGCTAAGCAGACATTACCAAAAAGTAGCAAGTTGTGCCATGCCTTGATGGTTTGGTGGAGCATTTAGGATAGTGGAAACCATTGTTTACTTTTTTTAAGAGTCTGTAAGTTTCCCAGCTGCGTGTGGATGGGCTGCTTTGGGAATATGTGTGAGTGTCCTGGTACCTGTTGCTTTAATTGCTTCCAAGATATCTGATGAGATGAGATCTGTTGGAGTGGGTTCAGATGCCTGAGATGGATCTGGATCATCACTTTCCACAGGAGGACATCCTGAACCAGGGCAACTACCGTGTTTGCAGAGGAACCATTAGAGTTGAGACAACGAAGCTGTTAGCATGACCGACACTTGCCTCTCCTAGTATTGCCAGGCGTACCATTTCCCTGGCTGCTTGCTTCCTCCTGGTTGGCATCCATCTGGCTAGACTAGACTGTAGGAGTGGAGTATGACATACTGGTGAGCATGGTGCGTGGAAGGTAGTAAACTTGACCGTGGTGGCCTGGTGGAGTTTGAGGGGCTGCTGGCGAGAGGCTGGCGAGGGCTGGAGGGAAAGGAAAACTGCTGAGGGGAACTGGTGGTGGAGGCTCTGGTGGTGGTGGTGGAGGCTCTGGTGGTGGGTGGGGGAGGCTCTGGTGGGTGGGTGGGGGAGGCTCTGGTGGGGGGTGGGGGAGGCTCTGGTGGGGGGTGGGGAGGCTCTGGTGGGGGTGGGGGAAGGACTCTGGTGGGGTGGGGGAGGCCCTGGTGGGGGGTGGGGAGCTCATTGTGGGGGTGGGGGAGGCTCTGGTGGGGGGTGGGAGGCTCATGATTTGGGGGGTGGGGAGCCTGGTGGGGTGGGGGAGGCTCTGGTGGGGGTGGGGGAAGCCACGTTGTTGGGTGGGAGTAGCCCCGGAGAGGGGGTGAGGGGAGTACAATACATATGAACTTGCACACTATATATTGTTCACACAGTCTTACAATACACACATCATTATTTGTTTCCCATGGTCATCATGATCGCGCGTGGGTATGGGCGCTGCTGCACATGTGATACCGCACACCTTGCACCACCACGCCTCTTCCCGTACCCCCGTGGCGTGGGGGAGTTACCTGGCGATTACCTGGAGAGAGTTCCGGGGGTCAACGCCCCCGCGGCCCGGGGTGTGACCAGGCCTCCTTAGGTCGTGTCCCAGGATGCGACCCACACCAGTCGACCTAACACCCAGGTACCCATTTTACGTGATGGGAACATAGACAACAGGTGGAAGAAACACGTCCAAGGTTTCTACTCTGGCTGAATCGAAACCAGGCCCGCACCGTGTGAAGCGAGAGCGTTAAACACCAGGTTAACGCAGGAGGCGGACACTGACGGTCCATCCTCGTTAACATTAATCCCACAGTGTTTTTCCATAACATGTTGCATCTATTATTCCAAGCTTCAACGTGTAATCATTTTAAGTTAACTGGAAGCATGACGCAAGGTGCTGGTACTGACACCAGTGTAGGCCTTCTTCTTCCCCCCCCCCCTCCCTCCACTGGCCGTCTTCCTCACTACCACCATCACCAACATTCACAAACTGCTCACACGACTTCCACTATTTACATTGAATCGGTTGTATCGAATGTCTCTCGCTGCCCTGATCTTCACAGGAATATTCACACTGACTCCTGTTCAGTCTTGGACCTGGTCAGGCCTCCTGAATAGGAGTTTTAATTGAAAATCCGCAGCTAGCCGCCACACGTCTTGCATGCCAGCATGGATGTACCCTAGCTGGTACCCGAGCTGGCAACAACAGAATCTCTCCTGGAGGGACATGCAGTAAAATTAAGACATGGAGAACGCCTGGGCCCTTTCTTTAAACCCCACCCAAATGTGAAATAGTTTCTACCAATCAACCAGTTGATCCAGAATATTAGTACCGTTTTACCAGGAGCCACGAGCCCTTGATCCAGCCAATGCCCTCTCTCGGTGTGCTCCTCTTGGGTCAATGCCATCGATCTGGTCCTCGGAAAAAAAGTCTCAGGAACCTCCGGACGATGGAAAGCAGGATGAAAAGACTTGACACACACGTGCCTTTACTACTCACCAGGTGCCTGTCAACCCCAAAACTACCTTTTTCTGAGCTGCTCCAGCCTTCAGCAGTCCAAAACTCAAGGAATATGACTCTCTCCTGGAGGCCATGTACGAGTGTATTGAATCTTTTCCCTTGACGATTGGACAGTGGTGCAAGCTCACTTCCGGTCAGGCTTGGAGGGCCTAGGAGTACGCAGATCCTCCCAGATTGCCTCTACCTGGGTTTCCTATCCTCTTCATTGCATCAAAGGTGGGATAAAGACAAATTCTTTCCTGACACCATCAGTGACTCAGCAGGGAATTGAAGACCCTAGACTATGTCCGTTGCCATCACTGAATGGGAGACTCTTGCTTGCTCAGACACCAAACCCTAGGGCCGCACGGCTCACCAAAAGGAGTCAAGCTGGGAAGCCCAATTGCTGAAAAGGTGTTGCAACATGCTCCGGGCTGCAACTTCAGATAGGGAGATTGCCCGTCTCCAGGCTGTGAGTGCTACCTCACTCTGGGGACTTCTCCCAACAGTTCCCATATCGGCCAAGGGCACCGCGAACTCGACCCTAAGGACCCCGTATTGCAGTGGCTCTGCGCCTTTGCTGCCCCAATTCACCGAATATAAGTGTATTTGCGCGCGAAGTGCAAGCCGACCAATCGGTCTACATGGTCGTAACTGTTCCAAAACCAAGGGCTGCATGCAAGACACAATGAGGGTCAACGACATTCATTAAGAGAACCCTTGCTACAGCAGGATGCCCTGCCGAGAGGGAGCCACGATCACTTGCAGCACACAATACCCACAACCCAGCAAACGCCCGAACGGGATCACCATATCTATCCTTGGAAGAATGGCAAGCTCTTGCATGGGACTATACCTGTGTGTCCACTGGCTGACACCTATATCCATCACAGTGTGGGCGACAGTGGAGAAGCTCTGACCACAGGAGGCAGTACAAGCTCAGCAGTCAGGGACATTAGCCAACAGTATCAATTTGTTCAGTGGATCAGAGACCTTGGGATCATGGGGAAAAAAAATGCCACCAACATTTCCTTAAAGAATGTAGGGTTCGACTCATCGACCACCACAGGGGACCCAAGGGCAGCACTTTCATGTTCCCGCGCCTCAGTCGTCGCCATCCAGAGGGGAAAATGCTTGCTGCATACTTGGCTCACGTCCAGCTCGAGGAGCTGGAGGGAAATTCATCATCTTTGATACTTGTGCCATTGTATTCATGTTTATGTTTTTTTCTCTAAATGTATTTTGTTCTATATATATTTATATATATATATATATAATCTTATATATATATATATATATATATCTATATCTATATATAAAGGTAGATAGGTTGGTTGCAGCAACCACCCAGGTGAAGTACTACGTCCTGCCAGATGACTGTGAACAGAAAACCTGTAACTGTTTTGCCATGATGGTAGGATTGCTGTTTCTTTTTCGGTCTCTACACACGTAGATAACAGGGATATCTCGCTTCTCCTACTTACACTTTGGTCACACTTCACAGACCCGCACATGCACATATATATATACATATCATCTAGGTTTTTTCCTTTATTCTAAATAGCTCGTGTTCTTCTTTATTTCTTCTATTGTCCATGGGGAAGTGGGAAAAGAATCTTTCCTCCATAGCCATGCGTGGTCGTATGAGGGACCTAAAATGTCGGGAGCAATGGTGTAGTAACCCTTCTCTGAGACATTTACTAAAAAGAAGAAGAAGAAAAACTTTATAAAACTGGAACTTGGAAAGGGTGGATGTAGTGAGGATGACAAGTAACAGATGATTGCTGATGTTATGAATGAAAAGAAGTTGGATGTCTGGCCCCTAAGCGATACAAAGCTGACGGGAGTAGGGGAGTTCGGTGCGGGGAGGAACTAAATGGGATTAAAATCTGGAGTATCTGAGAGAGTTTAGAGCAAAGGAAGGGGTAGCGTAATGTTGATGGATCAGTTTATGGAAGGAGAAAAGAGGAATATGAATGTGGTAAAATTCATAGACTTAAGTGGATTCAAAGTAAAGGATTGGGATGCGAACGGGGGTATGATCCAGGCGTGTATGAACCTGGAGAAGAGCGGAATGAGAGGAGTGAGAGGATGTTGGGAGATGTTAAGTGAATGTACAGGAACCTTAGACTATAGTGCGAGGGTTATTGTGGTAGGGGAACCTGAAATGCTAAAGTAGGAGAAACTTTTAGGAGAGGTGTGGTAGGTACGTTTGGGGTGCCCAGGTTGTAAATGATAATCGGAGCCTTTGACTTGAACAATTGTATAGAAAAGGGTTTAGTTATAGGTTACTTTTTAAGAAAGAGGATAAATAAGTTACAAGATCTGATGTAGGGCGAAATGACAGTAGATTGTTGGATTATGTATTGGTAGATTACACGACTGAGAGTAGATTCAGGATGTACATGTTTATCTGCGGGCCACAGATATATCAGATCACTTTCTCGTTGTAGGCTACATTGAGCAGTTACTCTGTCGATGGGATACCGGAGACTAGACGCCTCAGGGCAAGAGCGACGGAGCTGTTTATCACACTCAAAGAGGCAGTCTCAGTTAGGTACAGATCTCCACAGCTATTGGAGGATAGATGGGCTAATGAGAGCATAGGCAATGGGGTCGAAAGAGGTATGGGGTAGGTTTAAAAATGTAGTGTT
>NW_026507206.1:0-15048 GCF_026875155.1 Cherax quadricarinatus
GGGAGAGGGGGTTTTAAAATTTTTTAAATTTGAAAAATGCTTACCTACAGTATAAAGCCCTGAGGCCCTCCTGAAACTGCCCTCTTCAGGTAGCCAGGTGTCTGTTCTGGGTTAGTGTTGGGAGAAGTGGTGGGAGACGGGGGTTCACAAGGATTTGGGCCTTCCGTGGTGTGGATGTGGTTGATGAAGGAGGAGGAAGGTGAAGTAGCATTAGATCCCGAAATTGTTATATAGTTAGGATCTAAAAGACAAGATACTTATCTGGTAGTGATCCCAGTGTCCATTGAAATAAAATAAAATCCATCACTGAAAAAAAAGCAAGGAAAAACTAAATGAGGCTACAAGAATATTGCAACAAGAAATAATACTAAGCAGAAGGGATTTACTAAAAAATATAAATCAACATAGGTCATTCAGCACATTACAGTAAAGGGGTGCCTATGCCACTGAAAGGAAGTGTAAAGGGTATGTGCAAAAGGAACGAAGGAATAGTTGTTGCAACAAGTCACTCATTAAAGAAGTCAGTATCTTTAAAAATTAAACTCCTGGAGGGCAGCCAGGGTGAGAACATCAGGGAATTGAAACCAAGGCTTGGACTCTAGGCTTGGTTCAGATAACTTTCACAGATTGCTGCCAAACAATGGTGATAAACCTGACAAATCAAGTGTTGCATACAGTTCCACACAATAAGCTATATTGCACTATAAAAGTTAAGAAAACCCCTGACTATTTGAAGTTTTTCAAGAATGACCTGCACTGGTAAAGAGAAGTCCTTTTTTTCCCAACAGCATATTAAATCTACGAGTGTGTGCCCAGTGAAGTTAAGGCACTGATGTTTAAAATAGAGGCAAACTTTGAAAAAATGGCAGGTCCCCCTTCACAAGCCTAAGCTTGCTGTCCCTTACGAGGCAATACAAGATGATGACCAACAAAAATACACGTGCAAAAAATTTGTATCCAATGATGAAACCCCTTTAGCATGCATGCTTAGTGTAGTCTAATTTAATAGGGGTGATTAAAAACATCAATGGAGAAAGAAGAAAAAATGTTTAAAAGGAAAAAATAATGCTGAAACTCAAAAGGGTCATTTGAATTATGAAATCTGCACATAATGGCAACTACGATTATAAAAAAAAAAAATAAATATTTTAGGCTTTATAAGGCAATATGAAATTTTAACTTGGTTAAGAAATTTAAAAGTTAAATAAATAACACTCAATTTTTTAAGTTACGTGAAAAATATTTTTTAAAAAAAAAGCTGCAAGATTTTATTCTTCCGAGTCAGTAGCCACTTCAACTTGCACACTGGGGGGGGGGGGCAGGAGTTTGATCCCCGGCTCAGGTCAAAAAATTAGTCATCTTTCCTTACACCTGTTGCCCCTCTTAACCTAGCAGCAAGTAGGTACCTGGGTGTTGGCAAACCAGGTGTGGATTGCATCCTGGGGAGAAGAATAAAGGACATCAAAGGGAATAAAGTTGTTGATGAACCTGACTATGGAGAATTCTGGGTTTTTAAAAACCCTTTTTGGGTTTTTTAATTTAAAAAAAAAATCACTTGTTTTTAAAAGTAAAATTTTTTATGCTGTATGACCCCTCGTGGGTTTAGCATTTTGTTTTGATTGTAAAAATAAAAACTCGGATAAGTGTAATTATAATCTGAACCTTTATTAATAAGGGAATTAGAAATGCAAGGGCCGAAAACACTGTAAAAAACTTTAATGAGTGATGGGAGAAAGAACTTTTTTCCTGGGATCCTGGAGTGCCTCTTTGGCACTATCACTTTCCAACCCCACTACTACACGGGGCCCACAGCAGGTATATTCACCGTCTGATGTTCCGAAAACCCCCTTTGACGTGTGGTATGGTTGATGGAGGCAGACTGTGGCAGAGACAGACGGCCTTGTTGAAACCCCAAGTTGATTTCAAAGGGCACAATCCTGTCAACACAAAAAACCCCCCGATATTTCTCTCAATTTTAACTTATAAAACAACCTTATCAAAATATAAAGCTTTGGGCGAGCTCGCCATACCCCGTTCTTAAACTTTGAGGTTAAAGCACATAATTGTCGTGTTAAAAAGCTGAAATAGAGGTTAAAAATGATGAGACCCCGACTCCCCTCAAAATGGTTTGTTTACTTTACACAGCTGCGCGTGGCACAGCCCCCCAACCTTAACTGTGATTGGTGGAGAGCTTAGTGTCTCCACAATCACACCCTCCTCCCAAAACCCTGCTCCCGCCTCGGTGCGTTTGACTTATATGTATCATAGTTACTGTAATTATGTCTATAATTACCCAAATAAAAAGGCCAGCCTTAAACCCACCAAAAATAATAAGGAAAAATGGGAGAGAAAAAAGATGATATAATAATGGTTAAAAATAAACAGAAAAAAGTAATATAAAGAGGTACGTCATCATTTAAAATTTTTAAACTTCAATTTTACAGTAATTTTTTTGGGGTACGAAAGTTAATTTAATAAGTTCATTTAGGTAAAAATAACCCCTAAATACAGTTAAAAAATTTAAATCATACATATAACAAGTAAAACAACCACTGGGAGAGTTGAATGAAGCTCTGGGCCTTTTTCGTGGTTAATAACAATCATAGGAGCTTGGCAGTGTTGCAGAAATGAGCAGGAAGTCCAAGCAGATTCGCTCGGGGGAACTTTTTCAGCTAAATTTAACTAGAAAAATTTTCCCCCTGAACAAATTGTTTGGATTTCGGCTTTTCTGCAACTTTGCAATCCTGGAGAGTGTTGAGGCAACACAAAGACCAAAACTATCATTCAATTTCCCCCGGTAGTGTTTTGCATCTTTTATCACGTGTTCGCGTTTCACACAACACCACAACACAGGAGAGGTTAAGGGAAATAAACCTGACGACACTGGGGGACAGGAGAGATGGGGGGGACATGATAACGAATACAAAATACTAAAGGGGAATTGAAAGGTGGACAAAGACAGGATGTTCCAGGATTGGACAAGTTGGAAGTGAAGACACAGATGAATCCAGGGATTTTAGGAAGTATTTCTTCACCCACAGAGTAGTCAGTAAGGGAAAATATTTTGGGAAAACGATGTAGGGGAGGCAGGACCCATACTCTTAAGCAGAGGTATGAAAAGTGGGTGGGGGGAAGTTGCCCTAGTAGCGATCAGTGAAGGGGGGGGCCGGGGAGCTGGGACTCGCCCCCCGAAACCCTCAATGGTAGTCAACTAGGTGAGTACACACAACACACACACCCACACGTCAACACGTCAAAAAAATTAAGAAAGTGCAAAAGGTTTGAAACAAGACTAGCCCAAGCTACGGGGATTGTCCTAAAAGAAAAGGTGGGAGGAAGGGGCCTGACGACACGGGGCCGGGAGGGTCAGGGGAGACATGTAACGACATTTTAAAAATACTGCACGGATGACGGGGGAAAAAGACGGGTGTTCAAGGAGGGGACACAGAAAAAGGGCAAAATTTGGGAGTTGAAGCCCAAAAATAAAAGGGATTTAGGAAGTATTTCTTCAGTTAGAGTAGTGGGCCCAAAGGAATAGCCTAGAAAGGATGTGGTGGGGGCGGAAAACCATACATATTTTAAGGCGAGGTATGATAGAGCTCATGGGGCAGGGAGAGAGGGGGACCTAGTAGAAAACAGCGAAGGGGGCGGGCAGGAGCTGTGACCGACCCCTGCAACCAAATAGGGGTACAAGTGAAGAGGCGATGGCCGGGGCTGTGAATCATCCCTGCAACCACAACTAAAACCAACACACACACACACATCGGGATTTCCCTGGATGTTAAAAAGGGCGTTTACACAGTTCCACACAAGAGATTAGTGAAAAAACTAGGGGACCAAGCAGGGAAACGGGAAGGGCACACATTGGATCAGGGAATCCCCGTAGGAAGACAACGCAAGTCATGGTATGGGGCGAATTGCAGAGTGGGTGCCTGTGCCCCAGGGGGTTTTCCCACAGGGTCAGTCCTAGGCCCTGCGCTGTTTCGGGTATTCGTGAACGACAAAATGAAAAAAATTGACTCCAAAGGTCCCTGTTTCAGATGAGTTGAAGTGATGAGAAGAATTCGTGGACGAGGACCAGGCAGAACTACAAAGGTATTTGGACGCTGCAGACCGGGTCCAGCAACTGGCTCCTGGAGTTCAACCCACCCCCGGTGCAAATTTCATAAAGATTGGGAACGGGCAAAGAAGACCACAGGGGACAATCTAGGGGGCCAGAGACTACAAACCCCGCTCAAGGAAAAGGACCCTTTGGGGGGAGTTAACACCAGGCACATCTCCCAGGCGCACATAACCAAATAAAATGCTGCGCATTCGGTCGTCTAGGAAACCCCAGAAAAAGCATTCCCAATCTTAATAAGGAATCTTAGGACCCTGTCACCGGTACGTTAGCCCAATTTTTGGGGTATGCGGCCCCGTTTGGAACCCACCCTGGAAACAGGAAAATGCAAAGGTTTGCATCAAGACTAGTCCCCAGAGTAAGGGTATGTCCCACGAGGAAGGTTAAAGGGGAAAACGACCTGACGACATGGGGAAGGAGGATAGGGGGGGATGATAACGACATATAAAATAGGAGGGAATTTACAAGGTGGCAAAGAAGGATGTTTCCGAGTGGGGCACCAAACAAGGGGGAAAATTGGAAGTTGAAGACTCAGATAATCCAGGAAAATGTTAGGAAGTGTTTTTCAGTCCAGGTTGCAGGAAAGTGGAATAGTTGGGAATAATGTAATGGAGGGGGGATCCAACATACCTTTAAGAAGAGGGAGATAAAACTCAAGGACCGGGGAAAAGTGACCTATAGCGTCCCAAAGAAGAGGGGGGGCCAGGAAGCTGAGTCTCGACCCCGCAAACCCGAATTTTAAAAAGAGTAGCAACAGCACACAACTATATAAATAATAAATAATAAATCTTTCAGTGGGGTGCAGAAAACAAATTTAAGTTTAACATGAGAAAATTTTAATTACTCAATACGGTTTAAAAACGAGAAATTAAAACTTCATCAGAGTACAAAACTAATTCTGGGGCCCCAAAAAAAGAGCGAACCCCCAACGTCAAAGACCTGGGAGTGATCAGTCGAGGATCTCACCTTCAAGGACCTAACAATGCTCAAGCAGCTGCGAAAAAAGCAGAGGAAATGGAAACCCTTCAAAACTAGGTGCCAAACCCCTGAGACCTCTTAGGGCACTTTTTTCTATCTAGGGGTGGATATTGCTGCCACTAAAAGCACCCTTTTAAAGGGAGGGGAAATTGCTAAATAGAAAATGTACGAGAACCTTAACGGTGCGCATAACGGAGAAAAACACCTCAATTACTTGGGCTTGAAGTTCCTGAACCCGTATTCCCGGAACGCAGGCGGAAGGATAAAGATTAATTTCACCTTGAAAATCCTAGAATAGTACCGAATTTCACAGAAGATCATCACAACGAAGCAAAAGACTTGGCAGACGATGCAACACCCCCCAAATGAAAAACAGGGGGGTCACTCACGTTAAGGACCATACAAAAAGTGCAGGGGCCGAGTGTTCAACTGCCTCCCAGCTCATAAAAGGGGTTTCCAAAAGGCCCCTGGGAGTTTCAAGCTGGCATGGACAAGCACCTAAAATCGGTGTGGAAAAAAATTGTAAAATTTTCCCAAAATACGGTTTTTTTTAAAAAGGAAAAAAGATGGCCTATATTGATTTTAATAAAAAATTTGTATAGAAAAAAGGGAAAAACCTGTGTCTCTCAGAAGGGCAGTCGGCCCCTTTTGGTTTAATTGAATAAAAGTGAAAATGGGAAAATTTTTCGTGCCTAGAGGTTAAAATCGGGCCCGACACCTTAAAAAAGGGGCGAAAATTTTTGTATGTGCATTCCTGCCTAATTTTAGAATCAGGCAAAGGACAAACAACTCCAGGACCTCAGATAAGCTGTCTAAATTTTGTTTAATTTCTGGGCCGTAAAAATTTTTCATAATGTAGGGAAAAGGGGGGATCCTGTACATACACATTAAACTCCCGTCAAATTGGTGAGGATATTAAGAATATTTTCCTTCGTTATGTAATTGTGTATATTTTTATAAACCATTTATTATTTTAAAATAAGTCCACAAATTTACATATTTACCCCGTATTCCGGTTATAATTTCTTTGGTAATTAATAGGCCAAGAACTTGTGGGTTGACAGTGGGAGGGGCGAAGGGGGGCATTTTTGCGACCTAGTGTCCCCAAAATTCCCACTTGTCTAACTGATAAATAATAATTATCTATTTCATTTATTTGTTTTACTAAGGTCATTTAAAAATGGGAAAAGCCTGCGTCTGCGCAAAGGGCAGTCGCCATTTTGTTTGAATTAAAAACACATTATGTAATGGGAAGAATTTTTTTGGCCCAAGGGTTTAAATCGGGTGCCCCTCCAAATAGGAGGCGAAATTGTTTTATGTGCATTCCGCAAATTTTGGGAAAAGGCGACAGGACAGGACAATTCAGGAACTCAGTAAGCTGTCTAAATTATGTTTAATTTCTGGCCAGTAAATTCTTCAAATGTAGCAAAAGGGGGGGGGCCTGTACTGAACATTAAACCCAGTCAATTGGTGAGTGTATTAAGATATATTTTTCCCTTTTGTTATTAATTTTGTTTTTATATTAACCCTTTTTTTTTTAAAATTTTCGTCCACAAAATTTTATATTTACCAATTCCCGGGTTTCATTTTCGTTGGAATTAATAGGTCCAGGCAATTGGGGGTATGACAGTGGTAGGTACGAAGGGGGGCATTTTTGGACCTAGGGGCCCAAAATTTCCCAATGTCTAACTGATAAATAATAATTTTCTATGTTGTTTATTTTTTTTTGCATAATGATACATTCAGATAAAAGCAATTTTCCACAGTCGGGACCTGACCAGCCGGGCTGGGCTTACGTTAGTTTTGGGGCAGCCATCAGTAACAGCCTGGGTTTTAGGTTGATCCACAGGGGGCCTGGTCACAGAGGGCCCCCGGGGGCGTTGACCCGGAACTCTCTCCAGGTAAACTCCAGGTATATATAATTTTTCCTTTGGGGTCATCATTTCCTTGCTGTCATCTGTGTAGGACCCATTTTTTTAAGTGGGGCCCAATACTGGGGGTTGTTCTGCTTTGATTTTTCATTTTTAAAAATTTTAATATATATAATATATATATATTTTATATATATATATATAAATATAAATATATATAAATAAAAATATAACAGGCACCATGGAGACGAGGATAGCCCGTAGGTGATAGGTAGCTCACTCAGTTCACAACACTGAGGTCCGTTGTTTGATTCCCGGTGTAGGAAAATACCGTATATATTTACTGATCTACGTTAATTTATAGGAAAATATATGCCCTATATTGTATCTTTAAAAGAAGTATGTTATCGAAAATGGGAAACCTGCGGCTGGGGAGGTCCAGTCCGCCATTTTGTTTGAATTTGGATTAGAAACGTTTTGTGTAATGAAGAATTTTTCGTGCTCTAGATGTTAAAATTGCTGACAACCTCCTCAATAGGAGGCGAAATTGTTGGATGTGCCTTCCTGCATAACTTGAAATGAGGCGAACTGGACAAGACAAGCAGCCCAGAACCCCAGCTAAGTCAATTCTATTATGTTTTATAGTCTGGCCAGTATTATTATCATGAATGTAGACAGGGGGGTTTTCTGAGTAAGATACAACATTAATCACCAGTCAAATTGGTGATGATATTAAGATAAAATTTTCTTTCTGTTTGAAATTGTGTATATAAATAACCATTTATTATTTTTAAATATGCAGTCCACAAATATTATGTATTTATACCAGTATACCTGGTTATACATATTCATTGGTAATTATAGGTCGCACAGCAACTTGTGGAGAACAGTGGTAGGTAACGAAGGGGGACATTTTTTGCGACCTAGGTGTCCCAAATTCCTAATTGTCTAACTGATAAATAATAATTATCTGTAACATTTATTATTAAATGCACCATAATGAAACATTCAGAAAATGCAATTTTCCACACCCGGTAACAGGCGAAACATTAGGACCTCTTTCCTTAAGACACCTGTTCACCTAGCATAAAACTGGTTAGTGGACTGGTGAGTGGGTCGCATCCTGGGGCCAAAATTAACCCAATTTGCAGGAAATGTTGTACAAAAAAGGTTTCTATATAGTAAGTACGTAAGTTTATTCAGTATACTTAAATACAGTTACATGCATTATCATGCATAGCAGCAATATGTGGTATCACTGGAGTTTACCTGGAGAGAGTTCCGGGGTCAACGCCCCCGCGGCCCGGTCCTGTGGCCAGGCCTCCCTGGTGGATCGAGCTGATCAACCAGGCTGTTTGGCTGCTGCTGCACGCAGAACAAACTACGAGCCACACCCGGCTGGTAACGAACCGACCTTAGGTGCTGTTCCGTGCCAGCATGAAGACCTTATGGCCTTAGCTTTATACATCTCTTGTAGAAATAAAGATTAATATTGATTATTGTGTAAGTTTTAACCTGGATATAACCCAAAAAATCAAGAGTGACTATTTACACTCAGGTCCGTAAACAATATCTAAAATTGGATGCGAAACTAAATTGGCACAATATTATAAAATCAGGGATGGTGCCACATCATGCAATGTATCATAATTTGGTATTAAAATGAAATATAAACAATGGTATTAATATCCCAGTATAAAAATAGATTTGAGGAAACGAGTTTCTGCCCAAAATGATTTATGCATGTATGGCTTTCTTTGTGTTAACATTACTTTATTACATTTAACTACACATTAATACTATACAAAGAAATACAAATTTCGACTTTATTTTTAATTTTTAATTTTTGTTAATGCTATTTCCGCGCATTTTCCGATTCCTCTGAGAACAACCACTGAAAAACTCTGTCAATGAAGACACGAAGCTTATCTGAATAAGAAATAACAGCTCAGGGTTTATTAGTACATATGGAATAAGTGGTACAGGTTAAATAAAAGGTTATATTAGAATATTATTACAGAGGCCGGGGGGGGGGGCGCATGCGCAGGTCCGCCATACTTGGCGCCATCAAGACACTCACTATCTTAATATTATTATTTTTCCATTTTTTACAACACATTGTTTTACTCCAAGCTGACGGACAAAAGGCAACCCACAGGGTAACATAACAACCACCAAGAAATCCATAGGTGCCAGTGAGTTTTTGTTATATTGATATAGAATAGGTTGTTTTGGTGAGTAAAAGGAAATGTATGAGGACTGATTATGACTTTGTTGACAGGTGTTTTTGTTGTGTTTGGATGTGGTGGTATTTGTGATGGTGAAAGGTTGAAGGAGTGTGGTCCAGACTGGTGGTATACTGTAGTGAATAAAGTAGCAGGAAGGCAGTACTAGGAGAGTAATCAGTCCGTGTGTGGTGGAGATCAGGCATCTTCATCACTTGTCTCCACAGGAAGTCACTCTTTCAATTCTTTTACTTTACTATTAATAAAACGCCTTTTTTTTTTTTTTGACGCTGGCAGTGTCCGAAATGGGCGATTGCTGCCCGATTATACCCATTTTCTGAGTTGAAAGGATTCCCATTGAGAAATAAGATCACTTCGGGTTAATTCTAGGTAAAACACATGTGCCGCTGATATATGATAATTTGAGTACCTGGATTAAATGTGTACCTGTAACCTGAATAAACTTGCCTTTATTCGTGGAAAAGTACTAAACCTGTAGGGGTGTGTGTTATACAAAGCAGGAGAATGAGAGGAAATTAAGGTTTTGATCCAGGTACTAAAGCAGGTAGATCGGATTTTTTCAAAGGCCCTACAGCACATCAGGTACCTCCTTCAAGTCCCTGAGTCAGTGTTGCAAGACTTTCTACTACCTACTGTAGGACTTCCACTGGAAATAAGTTCAGACTTTGTCTTTGGCTACTCATGGGTAATTTACACTTTGATAATTATACTTTTGGGTACCTGTGCCTAAGTGTAAGAATAAAATTTCGTTCGGATTTTTAAACCCAGAGGGTTAGCCACCCAGATAACCCAAGACAGTCCAGTCGTCAATCGAGGACTGTCTCCTTATTTCCATTGGGGTCCTTAATCTTGTCCCCCAGGATGCGACCACACCACCAGTCGAACTAACACCCAGGTACCTATTTGCTGCTAGGTGAACAAGACAACAGTGTAAGGAAACTGTCGAAACGTTTCCACCCCACTGGGAATCGAACCCGGGTCCTCAGTGTGTGAAGGCAGGAGCTTTAGCCACCGGTCCCTATATGACCTTCTAACAGGTTTTTTTACATTTGTAGCATCCTTTGTCTTGTACACTTAGGTCCATTATGGGTAAAACTTTGGGCCATGTGGGGGCAGTGGCCTCTGGCATGCACAGCCCTGTAAACCAGGCAAGCACCAGAACTAACCTAGCCCATTGGCTGGGCTCCGAAGTAGTGAAACTCTCAAAACTCTTCAAAGGTATGTTTCCTCAGACCTGCTGCCCTTGTTTCACAAAATTGGCTGTAAGTAGGAACCTAACATTTTTCAGTAAATCTACCATTATTACCAGGGTTTAATTTAGATTGCTTGAAATGCTCTGCATACCAGGGGACTTCTATATAGTAAGCAGTAATGTCAATTAGTCTGTATCAGATGTAATTATGTACATGCAAAAGGAAGATTATAATTATTACCTCAGGAAACTAGCTAGCAGCAAGCTGTGTGATTCATTTCTGCATGGTTCCCTTGGTCGTCACAAGGATCTAGTCAACAACAGGCACCTAACATCTAGGTACAGTACCTATTTATTGTAAGGTGGTAGGCAAAGATGCAACGGTATGAGGAAACACCCATACTAAGTAGTCGCCCGCCCAACCAGGGATTGAAATGAGGGAACCATAAGGTAATAAACATGAATGCCTTACTGCTAAGCTTAGTTACTTGTTTTTTAGTTAGGAAACCCTTTCATTTTTTTTTTTCCCAATTTTTTTTTTTTTTATTAGTTATGATTCCAATCACCATACTCTCACCTTGAATGTAAACTTTTTTTGTAATTTTTACATCTGTTTTATGGTTTTGGCTTGCAAGCACCTAGTTACTTAAAAGAAATATACTACATACACTCTAGAATTATAAAATCCCAAATTATTATTATTATTAATTATTATTTCTTGCTAAAAGGTAAATTACAGAAATTGCCAACCTCTATACTGCCTAGTAGTGCCTGTGGCCTCAAAACGTCATTATTCATTTTTAATACATAGAAAATAAAAACACACTGAAAGGACTGTAAACTAAGCACAACAAGATCTTTAATAAACAAGAGCAGAGGCAAAAATGGACTTTAGAGTTCTGGTTAACTGAATCAAGCCAAGACAATACTGCTTCTTTCACTAAAAAGCTAATACATATCTTTGGCTTTGTATCATGGAGTATAAATAGACCAACCTACCTCTTAGGTACTCTCACTTCTTTACATAGGGTAGTTATTCTGTAACCACAAAAAAAAAAAAAAAAAAAATATAACGCGATGAAAAAGCTATAAGATAAAGGTGATAAAAAAATTCTGCCATGGTAACAGAAAATGCACCCACTGCAGGTGACTGATTTAAGTCATATTTCAACTTGTAAGGCACTGTCAACAGTCCCCTCGTATGAATTGGTTTATACCAGTGCCATAATGTCGCGGTTAAGAGGAGGGTTGAAATAGTTGTAAGCTCAACTTTGTATATCTTTAGACAGTGCTTTAGATTATTCCTGCTCATTTCTGGCCTTCCTAATACAGCAAGGATGAAGCTTGTCCCCTGTATCTCAGCAGCATATTAGTTAATAAATTTAGATTTAGAAAAGGGCATACGAAAGTAAAAAAAAACACTGGTTTATAATAGCTGTAGAACAGTAGAACAACCTCAAGTATCTAGGTTAAATAGACACAGAATTGGCAGTGAAAGTGACATTTTAATTTGTGGCCATACAGAATGTTGCCATTCATGTCATTTACAATCATTAATGTCTGTAAATCTACTATTACAAGTATTTACCCAATACTCCAAGTAGTCGTTTGAAACAGTACTTTTAGTTGAACAAGTAACATAGTGATAAGCTTGAGGGTGAGTATGCCCATACCTATCATGATCAGTAGACCTATTGTAATGCAGCACTTTTCAGTTATATAATGTACCAACCTTTAGCGCAGTGCTTGAAGAGTTTGCCACAGTGGAAAAGGTTAGATTCCAGAGCAAGATGAGATGTGTAAGGAAAGACTTCTTACATCTTTCTGCCCATTCATCTATCAGTTAAAGAGTTAGTCTGCTGATGGTGGGTAGCAGCCTAGCAAATGGTAGTACAATAGTCTTTTTCAGAGATGATATATTAATTGATCAAGGCATTCCTCCCACAACAGAGCCCATCCTCTTGCCCATTAAGCAAGTGTATTGGTTTCCATTGAAAATTAAGCAATGCCCAGTGTCCTCCCCCATTTTCCACTATGTAACTCTGGTCCATGTAATTTTGTTTTGGTGATTATTTTGGGTGTATATTTAAGATAATGTAAATTAAAGAACATATAGCAATACCCTACAACCAACAAAATAATTTATCCTTTGACTGTTTGCGGTCGTATATATACGTCTTACGAGGTACGCGTGTTTGATGTAATATAACTTCGTAAAATTCTGGCGGCTTCAAATCAAGCAGGAGAAAGCTGGTAAGGCCCACAATGTTGAGAGAATTGTCTGTGTGGTCAGTGAGCACCATGATCAAAAAAATCCTGGAAGCACGCAGGTGCATAATGAGAAATAAAAATCTCCGAACCCGTTTATTTTTTTTAACTTAAAATGCCGACATGTGATCTAATTTCGTATAGTAATTTATGGTTGTACAGTGACCCCCGTTTAACGATTTTTTCACATCAGAAGTATGTTCAGGTGCCCCCAAAAGTTTTTACTGACCGAATTATGTTCCCAAAAGAAATATGTGAAGTAGATTAGTCCATTTCAGACCCCCAAACATCACACAAAGCATTTACATAAAAACATTTTTACATAATTGGTCACATTCGGGGTAATCGTTTAGGGGGGCCCACTGTTTTCCGTTTTTTTGGGTTTTGATGAAGGGAAAATTTATAAAAATAGAGGGATTTTGATTGATTTTATTAAAAAAAAACCTAGAAATGGAGCTCAAAGTGGGGTAAATTTTGATTTTTGCCAAAGTTTAAAAGTAAAAAAAATGATGCCATTTTTCCAAAAAATTTCCAAACTAGCCTTTTTAAATGCAGTCATGAATGGGTTGAGTTATTTTAAAAAATTTTTGCAGTATTGCAGGTCTGCATAATGTAAGTCTCTATTTTTTTTTTGAATAAAAATTCAAATAGAAACAAGAGTAATATCAAGGGGGGTTGGAGACATGACGAAGAGCAAAAAAAAATGTTTTTAGGCCAGGGAAAGTCTCATTGTTCATTTGGACCTTATTTTGAAATTTTTCCCTATTTTTTATTTTTTTGTGAAAATTGGGCCCAAATTTCAAATTTCTGACCCTTTTATTAGGTAGTTGAAATCGGAAAAAGGGCAGTTTCTTGCTCAAAACGATAGACAAAAGGAGTTCTAAAGAAATAGCTAAAGAGTTTGGGGGGACTGGAACAAAGGAATTAGCCGAAAATAGGGTCAAGTGGGGAAATAGTCGATTGAAAACATGCCGAGGTCGCTAACTTGGAGAGCATAATTCCTCGTTTTTTATAAAAATTTGTTTTTTTTGGTGTCCCCAATCTGGAAGATTTTAAAACACCAGGGGACACCTAGGATTGGGGGGTTTCGGGCAGTGAAGGGTTTTTAATTTTCCATGCATAAATATTCAGGGAAACGATTCCATACATTTTACTTAATAAAAATAAAGTGCATTTGATGCCGGTTGTTCGTTTGAGACTAGTATAGGCAGTATGTACCCGTATGAATTGAGGAAATTGTACTAGTGACTGTACTGTATTGGGGAAGTTTCTTTCCAAAGTAAAATAGCCTAATGTTCATACCATGCTGTGCATTCATAGCAAAAGCATTGGTAAAATCTTTTATGAGTTCAATGCTGTTGAATGTATGTATCTTTACATTTTTTTTATTTAAAAGACTTTTTAACCCTTTTTTTTTTTTTTGTTTGAACCAAATTAAAAAAAAAAGGGGGGAAAAAATGCATCTAAAAAATACACATGCCACATTCATGGGCCATTTACAAATACTTACTGCAAAAGAACAGCTTTATTAGATCCATTGGGATATTGCTGACAGTAGTGAGGAAAATACCGTCTCAAAACAAACTTTTGTCTGGACATTTCGCTTTGCATAGAGTTTTTTTCTGAAACATCTTTTCATGGAACCCGTGATTGTACAGATAGAAAGAATAGCCTGCTTGGGGATTATTCATGAAAAAAGAAGGGGGAAATTTTTGAAGTTAATATTGAAAAAAATTACATCAAAGATGAAAATTAACCCTTTTAGGGTCACAGGGCCCTCCAAGACCGTTCTCAGATCGGGGCCAAATTTAAAAAAAAAAAATAATAATTTTTTCTTTTTAATGGCACCAAAAGTTGAAATTTGATGGAAAAATTAGGGAAATTGCTCTCGGAAGTTTGCGGGGCTCAGTGAGGTACCATCGGCGATTTTTTCCCCCTTAGCCCCATTTTCGGCCAATTCCTGAAAAAAGTAGACAAAAAAAATAATTTTCAATAGAACTCCATTTTTTCTATCATGAGTCAAGAAAACCCCCCATTTACCTTTTCAACTATCCGTACAGTGGGGCCGAATTTTTCAATTTTTTCCCAATTTTACACAAATTTCAAAAAATGCCCAAATTTCCGAATAGGGCCAGAATAAACAAGACAGACATTCCTGGGGACTAAAATGACATTTTCCCCTGTTTATTGTCACCTTTAAGGCCCCCCTTACATTCTTTTGCTTTTTACTTTGAATTTTTTATTTTACAGAAATAGAAAATTTACTGTTTTTGCAGACTGTACTGCATTAGTTAAAAAAAAGGGATAAATTTAAAAAGTGCACTTGCGAAAGAATGTTTGACTACCAGTTGACGTGTATTGGACGCTTGGCAT
>NW_026507207.1:0-23685 GCF_026875155.1 Cherax quadricarinatus
GGTGCCCCCCAACACGGGTCAGGTGCCCAACACTGGTCAGGTCCACCAACACTGGTAGGTCCCACCAACACGGGTCAGTACCACCAACACTGGTCAGGTGCACCAACAGGGGTCAAGGTCCCCAAACACTGGGGGGGCCCCAACACTGGCAGGTCCAAAAACAGGGGTCGGTCCCACCAACACGGGTCGGGGTTCCCCACACGGTCAGGTGCCCCACACTGGAAATTTGGCCACCAACACGGTCAGGTGCCCCCAACACGGTCAGGGCCCCCAACACGGTCGGGTACCCCCAACCTGGGGGGTGTCCCCAAACATGGCAGGTGCCACAACACGGCAGGGCCACCAAACTGGTAAAGTCCACCAACACGGCAGGTGCCCCCAACACTGGTCAGGGCCACCAACACGGGCAGGTCCCTTTTTTAATTTAAGATTCATTAGTGGTCTATTTTTTTATTTAGATCGCTCCCAAACGCATGGGAAAAATTCCCCCTTGTGTGTGTGTGGTGTGTGTGTGTGTGGGGGGGTGTGTTGTGTTTGCTCACCTTTTTGTTTTTGCATGGGTCGATTCAAGCTCCTGACCCCATTTTCTCCTGCCCATGAGTTTTTTCATACCTCTTCTTAAAGCTATGTATGGAGCCTGACCCCACTAATCACCTAGATGCTTCCACTTCCTGGCAACTTGTGACTGAAGATACATTTTCCTGAACCCTTGGACTCATCGGGTTTTTTCAGCTTCCTTTTGGACTCCTTTTTTGCTGTGTCCATTCCGAAACATTTTTTTTCCCCCCAAACCCGTCAATTCCCCCTATCCCCCCGGCCCCTCCAGTGGGGGTCGGTTGATTTTCCTTAACCTTCTTTTTGAAACCCTTAATTCTTATTTTTTCTTTTGAAGGGGGGGGCCCAAAGGGGTTTGTATACAATATGGGCCCTAAAGAAAAGCCTTTAGGGGCCCCCTTATTGGGGGTGTTTTTTTTGGTTTGAAATTCCCTATGAAAGAGTTATTTTGGTAGTGCGCCCAGGTGTGTGGGGTTGTACTCACCCCAAGTCTTTTCCCTTAGTGGGTTCGTACCTCTCCCCCCCCTTAAAAAGTAGTTTGGGTTTTCTTGCCCTTCCCCTCTTCATAACTTGTCTTTGGGGGTTAAATAAGTGCCTTTTGCCGGCAGATTGAGCCTGCCATCCATTCCCTTAAAACCTTTTTTATTCTCGTTTCATTGTATTTTCCTTTTAGTTTTACACGCGGGGGTTTTTTGTTTATGTATGGTGTGTGTAAGTGAATTTTAACTGTGTGTGTACAATCTCATCTATTTAGGGTTCATTGGTCGATTCGCCTCCAACCCCGCCCTTCGCTGCTCGTTACTAGGTCCACTCTCCCCCTGCTCCACCCACAGGCTTATCGTCCCTCTTAAAGCTATGTATGGCCCCGTCCCCACTATTTTCACTCTCCAGATTGCCCCATTTCCCTGCAATTCAAGGGAAGAAATACTTTAAAACCCCTCTGACTCATCTGAGTCTTCAACTTCCCCAATTGCGACCCTTTGTTCCTGTGTCCATCTCTGGAAATCCTGTCTTTTTCCTCTGCCCAAGTCCTCTCAGTATTTTATATTCTTTATTCATTCTCCTATCCCCCCTGTCCTCCCGTGTCGCGGGTTGTTTTCCTTACCTCGGGGACTTTTTAAGGGCAAACCTTTTCCCATTTCTTCATTTTTTGCGGCTTGACTAGGGGGGTTCCAAACTGTTGCTGCATACCCAATAGGGGCCTGTGTACCGTGTCATGTCTTGAAGGCTCCTTACCCGGGTGTCGAATCTTTTCTTTTTTTTACCAGGCCCCCATCTGTTGAGCAGTTTTGGGTTTTGGGCCCCCAAGATGTGCTCGTTGATACCCCCCCCCAAATCCTTTTTCCTGAATGTTTTTTTCAGTCTTTGGCCCCCCTGCCTTACCCGATCTTCTTTTACCTTCCCAATTTTTCATGACTTTGCACTTGGTGGGGAAAAAACCCCCATACCAATTGTTTGAACCAGGCTTGCACCTTCCAGGACCTTTTCCAGTCGTACCGTTTTCGCGTTTGAATTTCTACATTGCTTCACATCCCCCTGCAAACGGGCACCCTGATACTGAGCATTATAAACCTTTCTTAAAGTTACGAGGGTTTTCTGCCCCTAAACTGTGTATTTCCCATTCCTGATACTTTAAGGCTAAGGAATTTTTCTTAATTTTCCCTGCATTTTTTTCCAAAGTGTTCGTGTACCTGACACGATACACTTTCGAAAATTTTCCTTTGTTTTTGTAATTCGTAATTATGTCATCTCTGGTCCTTTCCCACCCTTTTTAGTTTGTAGGTTTGTTTTCCTTTAGCCTCTCCTCATGGCCCTACCAAGGGCTTTGCGATAGCTTCATTGCAAATAAAGCTTTACGGTTTTATCAGATTCCTTTCCCGGCGCAACATACCCCAAGTTTGACATAACATTGCCTTGTATTAAGTGAATGTTTTCTTGTGAGGTTTCTGAAAGCTATTCCTCGTAGCTTTTTTGGTTATTGGTTGGTGTGACTCGGGCGAAATGTGGGAACTTTGCTCCCCCCGGGTCCTTTTTCCCTTCCAGATTGTTTTACCCTGTAAAAGTTTTGGTCTTTTTCCCACCTTTTTTTTTGATTTCAAAATTTTTGGTTTTGCTGCAAGGTATTGGACGATCCATTTATATCTTTCCTGGCCACTCCTGCTTGTCCCCTCTTTTTTCATGTCAATAAAACAGGGACCCTCTGACTCGTTTCCATCCTTGTCATTTTTTTTTAAACGGGAAACAGTACAGGTCCCACCACTGACCCTTTGGGAACCCAACACGCTTTCTCTCCTTCCGAAACCTTCTACCCTGAAAAAACTGGGTGTTTCCTTTCCCTGTAAAGTTTTCCCCGACCCACGTGGTGCTTTACCTAAAATTCCTTCCCTTTTCCCCCCTAAATTTTTTTTGTCCGGGTTTTCCCTGGATACTGTATTCAATGCTTGTTGCGGTCCAAAAGTAACAGTCCACTATCCCTTTCTCCTTCCTCATTTTTCATTACCTTGACATATTTTTTTAAAATAAAAAGAAGCGCTAAGCCCAAGGGCTAACAGCGCTACCTGACTAAAATTCTAGCAGATTTCGAGACAGGATTTATTTCGACACCAGCTAGTCACTGTTTAAATTTGACCCTTTCAAGGTGTTACATTATTCTTCTATCTTCTACATAACCTTACATAGTATGCTTGTGTGTGTTGTGTGAAAGAGAGAGAGAGAGGGAAAGGGAGAGAGGGAGAGAGAGAAGGGGGCAGGAATGCTTGTTAAATCATGGAGAGCGAAACCCGAACAGCTTTGTCAGATTTTTGAGTGAGGCTTTCTGTTACACTGTGCCCCCCTTGTATTATTGTTTGGGAAAACTGCTTCACTGTCTGCCCTTTTTTTTTAATAATATTCATATGCCTTCTCTAATGTTTTTTTTTCCCTGAATGGCCAAAACAAAAAATTTAATTTTGTACTTACCCTCTAGCGTTAAGCGGGAAAGTTAATGAAGACATTCGGGAATTTTTTTATAATAATGCATCAAAATTATATGTGTTTTATTTTTAATGTATTGCTAAAGGGTTTGAATAAGTTTGTTTAATGCAAATATCAGGCAAAGATCTGTTGTCTTCAGTGATTTCAAAAACTTAGATCATATAAGGTATACTATCACACCAAAGATGTCTCCACACAAATTGTAAAAACAGGGTTTGGGGGGTAGTCCCCCCCAAACCCTGGTTTGGGGGTAGTCCCCCCAAAACCCATGGTGGGGGTTTGTAGTCACCCCCAAAACCCATGGTGTGGGGGGGTTTAGTCCCCCCCAAAACCCCTGGTGCGGTGGTAGTCACCCCCAAACCCCATGGTGGGGGGGTATCCCCCCATAACCCCATGGTGGGGTGGTAGTCACCCCATAACCCATGGGGGGTGGTAGTCACCCCCAAACCCAGGGGTTGGGTGGTAGTACCCCAAAACCCAGGGTGGGGGTGGTAGCCCCCCCAAACCCCATGGTCGGGTGGTGTCACCCCCATAACCCTTTGGTTTGGGGTGGTAGTCCCCCCAAAACCCAGGTGTGGGTGGTAGTCCCCCCCCCCCCCATAACCCATGTGTGGGGGAGTCCCCCCCATAACCCAGGTGCGGGTGGTGTCACCCCCAAAACCATGGTTTGGGTGGTATAACCCCCATAACCCATGGTTGGGGGTTTTCACCCCAAAACCCCATGGTGGGGGTTTGTAGTCACCCCCAAACCCCCATGGTGCGGGGGGTAGACCCCCCAAACCCATGGTGTGGGTGGTAGCCCCCAATAACCCAGGTTTGGGGTGGTGTCACCCCATAACCCATGGTGTGGGTTGTATCCCCCCCATAACCCATGGGGGTTTTTTGTAGCACCCCAAAACCCCATGGTGGGGGGGGTATTTCCCCCCAAAAACCATGGTGTGGTAGTCACCTCCATAACCATGGGTGGGTGCAGTCACCCCCAAAACCCTGGGTGGGGGGGTAGTCCCCCCCAAAACCCAGGGTGTGGGGGGTAGTCACCCCCAAAACCCATGGGTGGGTGGTAGCCCCCAAACCCATGGTGCGGGGGGGTAGTCACCCCATGCCCTTTGGGTTGTAGTCCCCCCAAACCCAGGGGGGGTGGTAGTCCCCATAACCCATGGGTTTGGGTGGTGTCACCCTAAAACCCCATGGTTGGGGGGGTAGTCACCCCCAAAACCCCTTTGGTTTGGGTGGTTCACCCATAACCTGTGTGTGGGTAGTCCCCCCCATAACCCATTGTTGGAGGTAGCCCCCCCCATGACCCATGGTGGGGGTTTTGTACCCTATAACCCATGGTTGGGTTTGTAGTCCCCCAAACCCATGGTGTTGGTGGTATCACCCCCAAAACCCTGGTGGGGGGTGGTAGTCCCCCAAAACCCATGTTGTGGGGGTATCACCCCAAAACCCGGGTTTTGGGGTGGTAGTCACACCATAACCCATGGTGTGGGTGGAGTACCCAAAAGCCTATGGTGTGGGCGGTAGTCACCCCATAACCCTGGTGTGGGGGTAGTCTCCCCAAAACCCCAGGGTTGGGGGTAGTCACCCCCAAAACCCCAGGGGTGTGGGGGTAGTACCCCATAACCCATGGGGGGGGGTACCACCCCTATAACCCAGGGGTTTTTTTGGGTATTACCCCCATAACCCATGGTGTGGGGGGTATCACCCCAAAAACCAGTGTGTTTTGGGGTAGCCCACCCCCAAAACCCCAATTGTGGGTGGTATCCCCCCATAACCCTGGTGTGGGTTGTGTCCCCCCTAAAACCCCCATGGTGGGGGTTTATCACCCCATAAACATGGTTTTTGGTGTAGTAAGCCCCATAACCCGGGTTGTGGGGGGGTAGTCACCCCATAACCCATGGTTGGTGGTAGCCCCCCCTAACCCCAGGGTGTGGGTGGTAGTCCCCCCCATAACCCATGGTGTGGGGGGTAGTCACCCCCATGCCCAGGGTGTGGGTGGTGTCACCCCCCAAAACCCCATGGTGTTGGGGGTTGTCCCCCCCCATTACCCAGGGTGTGGGTGGTATTCCCCCCATAACCTGGTGGGGGTTTTGTAGTCACCCCATAACCCTTTGGTTTTGGTGGTAGTCACCCCAAAACCCCCAGGGTGTGGGGGGTAGCACCCCATAACCTATGGTGTGGGTGGTACCCCCATAACCCATGGGTGGGGGTTTAGTCCCCCCAAAACCCCATGGGTGGGGTATCACCCCCCATACCCCATGGGTTGGGGTAGTCACCCCCAAAAAACCCGGGTGTGGGTGGTAGTCACCCCAAAACCCCATGGTTTTGGGGGTATCACCCCAAAACCCCATGGTGTGGGGGGTAGTCACCCCATAACCAGGGTGGGTGGTATCACCCCCAAACCCAGGTGTGGGTGGTCACCCCAAAAACCCCATGGTGTGGGTGGTAGTCACCCCATAACCCATGGTGTGGTGGTAGTACCCCAAAACCCCAGGGTGGGGTGTCACCCATAACCCATGGTGTGGGGGGTAGTCACCCATAACCCATGGTTGGGTGGTAGTACCCCCATAACCATGGTGTGGGTGGTAGTCACCCCCAAAACCCCCATGTGTTGGGGGTATCCCCCCAAAACCCCATGGTGTTGGTGGTAGTCACCCCAAAACCCGGGTGTTGGGGGATCACCCCCTCCATACCCCTCTCCCCCCAATTTTGATATCCAGTCTTTCCCCACCCAATCTTTTGTTATCCTCGCCCTTACTTTACCTATATTCATTTTTAAATTTTTTTCTTATATACCCTACCAAATTAATCCACCAACCTCTGCAATTCTCTTCAAACTCCCAAAAGCTGTTCATCGCAAAGGGGCAACTGGACCTCCCCCTTTGTCTATTCTTTATCTCTGAACTCCACCCTCTTCCCCAAAACCCTCGCATTCACTTCTCTTTCAACCCCAAAAGTAAAAAAAATTTTTCAAACCCCTTTGACATCACACATCCCCGCTAGGCCCAGTTTTTCGGGGAAATAATTTCCCCCTCTTACTGCCTAATTGAGCCTCACTATCCTTTTAAAAACCTTTATGCTTTCATAACCTACCCCCTAACCATACACCTGCAAAATCTGCCACATTTTCCCCCCACACCCTTCATTGCCTTTTCCAAAAACCATAAAGCCACAAAAACCTCTTTCCCCCTTATAAAATACTGTTCCCCTATATGTTTCCCCTAAAAACCTGGCCCCACACCCCCTACCTTTCCAAGCCTCCTTGTTCATCTGTAACCTATTCTCCGTTTTACTCTTAAAATTTTTTTAATATAAATCTACCATACATTTACCAGGGGTACCAACAGACTTATTCCCTTAATTTTTTCACTCTTTTTTTTTTTATCCCCTTTTCCTTTTTACAAAGGGGAAATATGCATGCCCTGCCAAACCCTAGTACCCTTTCCCTCTTCCATCATTTTTTAAATAACTCCAATCACTCCAAAAAATATACCCCCCCCTCTTTTAACATTTCTAACTGTATCCCATCAATCCGCTGCCTTACCCCCCTTTTATTTTTTCCCACTGCCCTCACGAAATTCCCCCCCACTCACAAATGGGTCTTCCTCACTCCTACAAGATGTTTTTCCTCCTTTCCCTTACACGAAAACACAGCTTCCCTATCTTTATCAACATTAACAATTCCTCAAAAAATTTCCCCTCTTCCCGAACCCTAATCTCCATTTAATAAATCTCCTCTCTTTTTTTAACTGACAAATTCCTTTGTTTTCCCTAGGCGTCCTCACTTTTAATCTTTACTCCAAAACTTTTTTATACGTTATATATATATAATATATATATATAATATTAAATTTTTTTTATATAATATATTTATATTTTAATATTATATATTATATAATAAAAAGAGTACACACTGAAACACCTTGGGGTTCATAAGGAAGTAGAATAAGCAAGTAATGGTGGGAGACTGGAGGCAGAGATGTACGCTGCTGTGGAAAAAATGAATGAAGAGTTACCATCCCCCAGTGTGTTGGAATAAGTGGCAAAACGAGCAATAAACTGCCCTTTTTATAATTCTGCACGCTCTCTCCACCCACTCCCACACCTCCTCCCCACATCCCCACACGCTCTCCTCCCACACACTCCCACACACGCTCTCTCCCACAACTCCCACACACGCTCTCTCCCACACACGCTTCTCCCACACACTCCCACAACGCTCTCTCCCCCCTCCCAAACCCCACACACGTTCTCCACACACCCCCACACCCTCTCTCCACACACTCCCCCCCACGCTCTCCCCCACACGCTCTCCCCACAAACCCCCCACACACCCCTCTCCCCACCACCCCAACACGCCTCTCCCACACACTCCCCCACACGCTCTCTCCCCACAACTCCCACACACGCTCTCTCCACACAAACCCCCCACCGCTCTCTCCCCCACACTCCCACAACTCCCAACCCCCCTCTCTCCCACACCTCCCACACACCTCTCTCCCCCACACTCCCACACCGCTCTCTCTCCACAACTCCCACACACGCCTTCTCCCCCCACTCCCAACACGCTCTCTCTCCCCCACACACCCAACACGCCCTTCCCACCTTCTCTCCCACACACGCTCTCTCCCATGTACGCTTCCCCACGAGGGACTCACCCCCCTATTCTCCCACCACGCACTCACCCCCTACTTCCCACCACGCATCATCCACGTACTCCTACCCACGTACTCACCAGAGCTCTCCCAGCAGACCTCCAGCACTTCCCACTACTCGCGCCGCACTTAAAGGTTGAAAGCCCCTTGGGGCAGGGAGAGTAAAACTAGTAGCGACCACGAAGGGCGGGGGCCAGGAGTATAAGTCGATTCGTAACCCTATATAGGCGGGACACACACCTACTCGTAAACAAACAAGCCCACGCTCTCACCACAAAACCGCGCCGACCACCCCGGGGTCACGCATTACAACAGCACACTAAGCACCACTCGGCACGGCGTCTATCCCGATGCAATAACCACACAAACACTCCCCCTCCACCAAAAAAGTACTATGACTCACCTCTGCAGCCAAACAGAGGTGAGTACACACACACACACACACCCACACCCCACAACACACACAAAACACACACAACACACCACCCACACACACACACACACTGCACTCATCACTAATCAACCTTGGGAACACTGGGGACAGGGGGATAGATAACGCATATAAAAACTGGAGGAATTTACAAAGTGGATAGGGCAGGATTTCCAGGATGGGACACACAAACAAGGGGGCACAATTTTTGGGAAACTGAAGACTCAATGATTTACAGGGGATGTTGGAATATTTTTCAGTCATAGATTGTCAGGAATGGAATAGTTTGGAACGAGTAGTGGGGGCAGGATCCATACATAGATTTAAAGTTGATAAAGCAAAGGGCAGGGAGAGAAAGTGGGCACGTGCGACCGAGAAGAGGGGGGCCAGGAGCTATGAATGATAACACAACCCAATTAGGTGAGTACTTTCACACACTGCAGGGCGTAAATATAACGGGAGGGTTTGTTGAAAATCAGTTTAGGGAGAAAATATATGAAAAGTTTAAATTCGAAAAATTTTATGATTGAGGCGAAGTTGGGAAAGTTAGTGTTTATTGGTGGAGGTAGAGTAGTGTGAACAACACTAATATGTTGGTGGGTAATATGTGAACCAACCAATATTTTGGGGGAGGTAGAGTAGTGTGAACCAACACTAATATGTTTGGTGGAGGTAACTAGTGGAACCAAAATAATATACAAAAAGGTATACATACCGACAGGGTGGGGTTTTTAAGACACATAGGGAACACTTAAATAACTTTATTCCGAAACGTTTCCCCCACACAGTAGGCTTTCAGTCGATACAGAAAGAGGGAGGGGATAGAATGGAAACTATGTAATCACCATCACCTTAAAGTCGTAGATTTAGTTTCAGTTTCCCAGCTGGAAAGTTCGTTTCCCAAAGTCGGGGAAATAACTGAAAATCTAGCGACATTTTTGAGACTTTAAAAAGTCGGAAAGAAGGTGCAGAGTAGTGTATGAGATTGTAGCCACTGAGTTTCATTCCCCCTCAGAAAAACGGTTCTCACTTGAAGAAATTGTCCCAAAGGGGTTTTTTTTCTGTACTACTCTGCACCTCTCTTTCCGACAGTATTTTTTGTCTCAAACACTGCGCTTATCTTCAATTTTGTTTCCCGATTTTGGAAAGAACTTCTTAGGTAGGGCACAACCTCAAACTACGACTTTAAGGGGGATGGACTGATTACATCGTCTTCACATCTCTACTGCTCCTGCTTACTTTTTGTACTCGACTGAAGAGCCTACCCTTTTTAGGGGAAACGTTTCGGAATAAATTGCTTAAGTGTTCCTAGTGTCTTAACAACCAAAACAATATGTTGGTGGGGTGTGAAACCAACATATATGTTTGGGGAGATAGTTAAAACCCACCTAAAAAGTTGGGGGTGGGAAAGTAGTGTGAACCCCAAAACTAATTTTTGGGGGGGGAAGCAGGGGAACCAAAACTAAAATGTTTGGTGGAGGTAGAGTAGTGTGAAACCAAAACTAATATGTTGGTGGGTAGGAGTGGAACCAAAACTAATATTTGGGGGAGGAAAAGTAAAGGACCAACCCCTATTTGGTGGAGGAGAGTATTGAACCAAACTTAGTTGGTGGGGGTAAGTAGTGTGAACCAACATAAAATGTTGGGGAGGTAGAATTGGGCCAACACTAATATTTTGGTGAGGGAGATTGTGAACAAAACTAATAGTTGGGGAGGGAGACTGGTTTGAACCAACATAATATGTTGGAGGGAAAAGTAGTGGGGAACCAAAACTAAAAATTTTGGTGGAGGGAGAGTAGTGTGAACCAACCCCCTAAATGTTGGTGGAGGTTTGAGTAGTGTGCCCCACAATATCGGGGAGGTAGACTAGGTGAAACCCAAAACTAAAATTTGGTGGAGGGGAAAAGGGAGTGTGAAACCCGCACTAAATGTTGGTGGGGGTAAGTAGTGTGAACCCAAAACCCAATAGTTGGTGAAGGTAGAGTAGTGTGAACCCAAATTAAAAATGTTTGGTGGAGGTAGAGTAGTGTAAAACCCAAAACTAATATGTTGGGGGAGGGAGGTGAAAAAAACATAATATGTTGGGGAGGAAGAGATGTGAACCCAAAACCAATAGTTGTGGAGGTAGAGTATGTGAACCAAATAATAGTTGGGGTAGGGGTGTGAACCCAAAACTAATAGTGGGGAGGTAACTTGGAACCAACACAAATGTTGGTGGGGTAGACTAGTGTGAACCAAACTAATATTTGGTGGAGGGAGGTAGTGTGAACCAAAACCCAAAATGTTGGGAGGGAAAATTTGTGTGAACCGCACTAATATGTTGGTGGAGGGAGAGTGTGTGAACCAACATAATTGTTGGGGGAGGTAGACAGTGGAACCCAAAACTAAAAGTTGGGGGAGGGAATAGTGTGAACCAACATAAGTTGGTGGAGGTAATAGGTGAACCAACAAATTGTTTGGGGGAGGGAAGTAGTTAAACCAACACTAATATGGTCGAACTTTTAACTCAGAAACTCACCTGCAGGTACAACAAGAGTATGGCACACTAGGAAATATTGCTGCCTACTGTGAAAGATTGCTGTACAGTGAGAAATATTGCTGTGAACTGAGAAATATTGATGTGCAGTGAGAAATATGTATGTGCAGTGAGAAAGACTGTTGTGCAGTTGGAAAGACTGAGAGTGTTAAAGCTGAAATACCAGTGGAGAAACTTGACGTTGTGTTCAATCTTCTGCGCTGGGAGATAGAAGGATGGAGAGGCTTCAGGACGTACATGCTGATTGAGGCGCCACCATAATATATCTGAAAACTCTTAGGTTAGACTGTGATAACGTGAGGCACTAGAAGGCTCGTGGTATTAGTAGATAATAAATGATAGTGTATGAATTGAAGATTGGTGTTGGAAGACGTGTGCAGTTGATGAAGGCAGCGTCGTGTCTAGAAGTACAGTGTCGGTGTCCAGCAGAGATCTGCTGTGACAGAAGCAATAATACAGCAGGAAAGATAAGGTATTGCTGGAATTATCACCTGAATATATTGAAAAAAAATATGCGTATGAAAGGCTTTCACAATTCCAAATTATAGTAGGAAGGTAAACTGTGTGAAATAGAGGCTACGAAGGCAGGTAAAACAGTGGAGAAGAAGAGTAAGTGAATGTAGATATAAGGCATTGTTAAGAACAATGAGAGAAATGCACAGGGATGGACAGTGATTAATACGGCGTGAAAAGCAAGCGAATAAATGTTTGTATTAAGAGTGGATGGGATGGTGGAAGAAAGTAACTGTGTTAGGCAGATGAACAGAATGACTGGAGACACAAACCATACTACGGGCGGGGTTAGAACCCGTGATCAGAGTCTCAGAACTCCAGACCGTCGCGTTAGCCACTGGAGTTTTGAGACTCTGATCGCGGGTTCTAACCCCACCCATGGTATGGTTTGTTTGCAATCGTGTCATTACGATTTCGCGAGTCATGTTGACTGGAGACATTATTATATGTAACTGTTAGTGGATGAGATTTACGTAAAGGTGAAGTCATAAGTTTTTGTGAAGAGTAGGCCTAACTAATTTAAAGAAAACATAGGTGTATGATGATATTAGGAATCGAAGGAACTTCATGCATGAAGAGCCTAAAATGAATGTGAAGGAAATGAGTGAAGTAGTAAGAATGAATAAAAACTAGTGGGAATGAATGGGATTAAAATAGGAACTGGAAGCAGCTGCAAATACTCTTGGTATGGTTTATACAATACATAGTGTACGTGAAGTATGAAGAGAATTGGCGGAGAGAATGCAAGAATTACGGGAAGAAAAAGAACAACAGTAGCATATTCAGGAAGGAAGAGATAGTATAGAACAAGTGTTTATCTTATAACAAACACCATGGCAACGTTTAACATAAGAAAGGAACTGTTTCTTAAGTAGATAAATTAATGAATATATTTGGTACAGTGGAACATGGGTGAGTGTAGCTAGTGGTACTAATGTATGGTGCTGCTGGTATAGTGGAACATGGGTGAGTGTAAGCTAGTGGTACTAATGTATGGTGCTGCTGGTACAGTGGAACATGGGTGAGTGTAGCTAGTGGTACTAATGTATGGTGCTGCTGGTACAGTGGAACATGGGTGAGTGTAGCTAGTGGTACTAATGTATGGTGCTGCTGGTACAGTGGAACATGGGCGAGTGTAGCTAGTGGTACTAGTGTATGGTGCTGCTGGTACAGTGGAACATAGGCGAGTATAGCTAGTGGTACTAATGTATGGTGCTGCTGGTACAGTGAAACATGGGTGAGTGTGGCTAGTGTAGCTAGTGGGGCTCTGGTGGCCTGGTGACTACCACGGCGAGGGCCTGGGTTCGATTCCCAGCCAGAGTAGAAACATTGGACGTGTTTCTTTCCACCTGTTGTCTATGTTTCCCATCAGTAAAATGGGTACCTGGGTGTTAGTCGACTGGTGTGGGTCGCATCCTGGGACACTGACCTAATTTGCCCGAAATGCGGAGCTAGGACTGTATACCTTGTACATGTACTTGTAGTAAATAAAGATATTATTATTAATGTATGGTGCTGCTGGTACAGTGGAACATGGGTGAGTGTAGCTAGTGGTACTAATGTATGGTGCTGCTGGTACAGTGGAACATGGGTGAGTGTAGCTAGTGGTACTAATGTATGGTGCTGCTGGTACAGTGGAACATGGGTGAGTGTAGCTAGTGGTACTAATGTATGGTGCTGCTGGTACAGTGGAACATGGGTGAGTGTAGCTAGTGGTACTAATGTATGGTGCTGCTGGTACAGTGGAACATGGGTGAGTGTAGCTAGTGGTACTAATGTATGGTGCTGCTGGTAAGTTCTTAATAGCTGTCAAGAGTTCTTATAAGAAGAAGAATGACTGTACCAATATAGAGTTTTGAATTAATCTTAGTCTGCCCGAAAAGCCTAGTCATGCTAGGTGTGATAGTGACCCCCTCTATAATTAGTATTTTATATTATGTAAACCACACAATATCCTATAATATGTAAACCCCACATTGTAATCACTTATAGAGAATAAACTTGATTTGATTTGATTTATTTCTAAAAAGTTACATAATATAAGTAATACAGTGATAATTGACAGTTTTTGTTATACTTTATAGAAGAATTTCAGGCAGCCTTAAGATAAATTTTATATACAGAAATGTATCAGATTAATTAATTTCTGATATTAGCTATAACAATCTGGATTAATTAATGTTTGTAGTGGTTATGGCTCATAGACATAAATTGATAGTGGAAACAACAACATTAATGTTAAATATGGTTAGGTAAGCAGTGTTGTTGATGTTAACATAATTAACCTATGTGGAATTTAGGTTAGGTGAAGTAAGTGGCGGATTGGGAACATTTTCCATATTTTGGAAGTTCCAAATTTTATTGTCCATTAATAGCATGGAGTTGAACACGTAGTGTTAAAAAGTTACTTGTTTCTGGTCTTGTGTCCATGTGTTGTGTTGCAGCTCTCCAGCAACAGTCGGAGCGCCAGTGGTTACAAAAAACGCAGAATTCTAATATGATAGAGATCTCCGGGAATACTAGAAAGGACTGCCTTCTAGCATTCCAGCCCTGGTTACTGGTGTTTTCAGTAACAATTAGTCAGTATCCTTATCCAAATTATCATAAATTCCGTATGATTCAATAGTGCTTCAGGATTACAAACTGGTAGGCTACTAAACTAGAGAAAATAAAAATTTAATAAATTTATCTAATATTCAGTAAAGTCTCTAGGTATATATCAAAATAAATTAAAGTAATCAGTTGAATATAAATCGGATACAAGTTCCTACACCTTCTCTGGTTATAAGAACCGTCTGGTACATTTCACAATTTAAATAACATAATACATATATTATTACAACCCAGGGAATCCAAATGGGCCTGTTATCCCTGGGTGTAATGGAAGCAAATAAACCCAGCAGAAAACTGTTTGGACTTTATATCTATCCTTCCCACCAATTTAGAACAGCAATATGTACACTATGTACAGTGATATAAAAGTATAGTGCACCCACGTAAGCACAGGAAGAAATGAAGCCACCAAGGATAGACGAGCTTCAACCAGCTCTAGAATGGAATGACAAGGGCAGACAGGGAGAGCGGTACCCAAAATAACCTATGCGATTGCCCAAAACCATCTCTTATTGGCTCGACATGGTCACTAGTTTAACGACGGGGCCCCATCAAACTTCTTAGCACCTGGTTCGCTGGTTGGGGGAGATAGCATGTAATGAGGGTGTGAACTTGCGCCGATAAAGGTTAAGTACTCTTTGCATGCCATAACCCCACCCCGAGATGGCCTCAGGATTAGGCTTGCCACCTCCCAGTGGTCAACCGTGCGGCCAATGGCACAAAATAATGGGACCGCCCTTTCTCTCCACCATCCAACTCTTAGATAGAGCTCAGCTTTTCTCGTGGTCAAAAGCCAAACCCTAACTTAGAGTGAGACAGCAGTCAGACAGGCTAGATAGGTCCACAGATACAGGGCGGAGGTTAGCCCGGCATCCCCTCACTAAAAAAGAAACCCCACACCACGGGGATTAAAAAAAAGAGCGTGAAAAAGGGCGTTACCACAAAATATCCTAACCTAAATAATAAAAATATTAGAAAAAAACACTCTAGATAAAGAGTCTGCCAACATATTTTCTTTGCCCGGTAATATATTTAATGGAAATATTATAGGGCTGCAAGCCTTAGCGTTCCAGCGCATAAGCCTTTGTGTTGTGGTTTCTTTCTGGCTTGGAGTATACTAGAGGATTGTGAACACTGCTAGACTGTGACACCTGCGATGTCTGGCCCACATAAACATCGAAATGCTCCCAAAAGCCAGATACCAGCGCGAGGGCTTCTTTTTCATGGGGTAGAGTAAAGCCTCGGATGTGGCTGGAACTTGGCTGAAAAGTATGTACCAAGCTGCAACTCCTACTTATCGTTTTGTTAATAAGCACTGCCCCAACCCCAGATTACAAGCACTCAACCTGTAATGAAAAAGGTTTGGCAGAAGTCTCGGGAGACAAGAGAATGGGTGAGTACACAATAATCTTTTTGCTTTATTAAAAGCAGTGTTACAGTCTGAGGTCCAGTTAAAGGGAACTTTGTGACCTGGTAAGAGGGGCATACAATTTCTGAGAAATTCTTACAGAATTTTGTAAAATCCTATCATGCCTAGGAAACGTGAAGAGAATTTCCTATCATGAGGAAACTGTCGATAATCTTTAATAGCAAAAAACTTTAGCAAGTTTAGGTGCACTTGACCACTACTACTTCATGCCTAGAAAAGTGATAGTGGCCTGGCCACTAGATAAATTAACTGTTAAATGGGGAACTCTTAAGGTCTCAAAAAGAGATAAGGCTAAGTAGGTCCTTGATCCAAAGTATCAGTACACCACAACAATATCATCTAGGTATGCTGCCGTGCCTTCAAATCCTTTAATAGCCTGATGGATAAGTATCTGGAATGAAGAGGGGGAATTTTTCATTCGAAGGGGGTAACTGTGTATTGATAATGACTCCTGGCATTACGAAAGGCAGAGATTTCCTTCGCCTTATCTGTCAAAGGCTACCTGAAGTAGCCTTTAAGGAGATCTAACTTGGACACAAAAATGTAGCATTACCCACAAAGTCAATTATGTCATCCAGACGAGAAGCGGGTAAAGCATCTGTAATGGTGACCTTGTTCAACCTTACGGTAGTCTGTACACATACGAAACCCTCCATCAGCCTTCTTCCAAGGATGCCCGGTGAAAGCCCATGGACTAGATGACTCCTCACTAAAACCTGCTTAAACAAAAAATTCTACTTTCCTGCTGAACGTAGCCTTTGCTTTTCAGGATTAGCTCTGTAGCGGGGAGAGATTTTAATTGGTTTGAGTTTTCCACATCTACTCATGATAACCTAATGTACATTTTTTCAGCACATCGAAAAAATATTAGGATATGACTGGAGCAAGCTCCGTTAAATTTGCTTGCTTGGGTTCGATAATCCCTCATTAACGGGCTAGGATCCTTGAGGAGGACAGAAATTTGAAAGTTTAATATTGAGATAGAAGTGCAAAGAATCAGAGTTGTCCTCAGAGGTAGGTACAGAGTCATTACTGGGATTTATCTGGTGTATGAAAAAGACTTTAATTGATTGATGTGGTAAATTTTAGTTTTTGAGGTCTTATCATGGGGCGCATACCACATAATTTACAACAGATAATCTACTTACAATCTTGCATAGGTCCTGTAAATCTAGCTTTCAAGGGTGGCCAGGTAACGGTTCCTGCACCACACCTGGTCTCCTGGATGGATTATTATTATTATAATCAAGGGGGAAGCGCTAAACCCGGAGGATTATACTGCTCTATGGATGAAGGAGCGAATTGTGCCATTCTGTCATCCTTGTTTCATCTTACTTTGAGCTGTCTTTAAGGTTAGCCTTGGATAACAGAGTGCACTCTGCAACCTTGAAGACAGGTTTGTAGAGTGTTGAGCTAACGTTCTTCTACCATCCATCCTTCTTTGAGACCAAAGAGGAACCTCGTACATGTGCCAAAAGATCCAGCCTCAAACGGACTTATTACCAGACATTAATGAGGGCAATTCCTAGGCCTATTACCTTGGCAACAACCTGAATTTCAGCACCTATCAACACATAACCAAAAAAGTATCCAAAAAATGGTTGGGATCCTCTCCAAGATACTATATCTACGTGCCGCAAACTGCCTTCTCACACCAATACCATTCACTTATAGATCCATACCTCGACCTATGCTATTTGTGCTTGGGGATCAACTGGCAGGCAACACACCTAAAGCCAATAATACACCCAATAAAAAGCTGCAGTAAGAATTAATCACTAAATCCCATCCCTTGGGCAACACACCCCCCACCTATTAGATCTAAAACTTACTCCCTGTTCTGTACATCCACATTATACTGTGCAAACTACATTTAAGACCTTAAACTCCAGATCAACTTGACCTAAAAGGCTTTCTTTTGAATTAAGGGTTTTGTGACTGGGCCCACAGGCATAAACACAGACACAAACATCTCTCGACATTCCCCGTGACGACTAAACCTTTACAAAAAATTCAAATGTATGTCAAAGGCCTAAAATCTGGAACACCCTACCTGAGAACTTCTCGAACTGCAGGGACACCTTCATCCACCTTCAAAAACTAACCACTTAGAAAACATTTATCTCCCTGATACACACCATCAACTAACTACACGAATACCACATGGTGGTTCACACTTACACTCACCATTTGACCATAAACAGAAATATTAATCGCAATCTTAAAAATATGAATTCCTATGATACTCCAATACTGAAAACTATGTTCTGTGCCAAAACAAAGCATTCACATGCTAAACTCACAAAACTAGTATTTAGTCACTTAGCCATAATACCACTTACCTCATAATTTGTAATATTTAAACTAAAGAATTAACTAAGTCTGGCCCGAACTGCCTAGCCATTGCTAGGCGTCTAGTGGTACACCTGTAATCATTATTTATACTACATGTAAACACACAACCAAATTCTGTAATTCAACATTGTATCTTTTATAGAGAATAAACTTTTGTAGGAACTCTTGCACCGTCTCTCGTACTGAGAACAGCAACAAAGATAGTGATTCATCCCAGTCTGTAGGAAAGTGCATGCAAAAAAGTTTCTATCATTGTTTTTAATGGTCTGATGGATTCTTCCAAGGCGCCTTGGGAGCTGAGGATGATAGGCAGTGGATAAGTTGTGGAATTATCCTAACCTCAGTTATGCTCCCTGAATGCTTGCAGTGAAGTTAGTACCTTGATTTCACTTTAATCGTTTTAGCGAAATGCCAAAACGAGGAAATGAATTTGGTTAACGCTTTGAGAATAGCTTTGTATTAATACTACGCAAGGGTAATTGCTTCAGGATTCTGGTTACTTTATCCATTAATGTAATAAACTATTGATTCCTGGACTTTGACCTAGGTCAGTGGGACCTACACAATCTATAATTAAATCTGCCAAAAGGTTCTTCCATCAGCAGGTATAGGTTGGAGATTGTGCAGGTTTTTAATGGAATGTCCAGGTTTCCTACTTGCTGACATTCTCGTGCAACACCTAATATGATTCTTCCACATCTTTCTATAATTTTGGCATAAAATTCTTTTGTGCTTATTACAAGGTTTTTGTAATTCCTAAGTGAACCCCCTCATAATGACGTCTTATTATGAGCTTATTTAATATTTTGAGGTTCTAACTTGGTTGGAACCACTAACTGTCATACAATTGCCGGCCCTCTATCTCCTTACCAGTCTCACGTGCTGAATCAATAATCTTTTTTAACTTCATACTTGACCGGATGACCCAAAGAGGATTTACCCATGGCTGCCTCAAAAGCGAATTTTAACAGAAGGGTCCTTTTCGTTGTCCTCCAGAAGGACAGTCCCTCAGGCATGGAATCAGAGAATCTGCAATCCTACAACCTGGGAATAGGACGGCTTGATCGGGTGTCTGGTACTTGATTTACGAGGCTCCAGCCGGCTGTTGCCTCATAAAACACGTGGCTGTTGAGGAGATCGGGTCCCTCGTCCAAGGATAGGTCAACCATTCTTCCAGACAACCCTTGGGATGTTGCGCCGAGTTATGCGCCAAACACCGGAAGAGAATTAATCATTATAGGTTAGGACCCGAACTAACAGTTAGTAATGTTATTAACAGTAATAACATCGGGCATCTTTCATGGGAAATCCTTCTGAGACACCTACGTCAAGAGTACCAGTGTAAAATTTGCCATAGAAACGCAGAAGATATAGCTCCTCCAAATGCTTCAATAAAACAGAGGAAATTCAAGGAAGTGTTCTCTGAAAGGGGTAATATTCCTTCTCTTAAAGGGAGCAATATACTCCAGTATCTCTAAAGGTTCTTTCTTCAGATGTTTCTGAGGTTTTCCTGAAGGGAAATAAGACTCGTCGCAATTATAAGGGGCATACCTTTTTCTACTTCTCTAGTGCGACTGTTACTAGGGATATAGAGATTTTCCCAATGGATTGGGGTTTATGGGGGCAGTTGGGAGGATGGATGTGACCTATTTGTTACAGAAGAAGAGACGACAGGCTGAGCCCTTTCCTCCCTGCTGACGTTGCAAATGGTGTCGTTCTGGCTGGTGTCTCTTGGATACTGTTATCGAGACTGCACCAGAGTAGTTTGCCTCTCCACAGGTGGCCTTATTGTGAAGCGTTGGTTCACCAGGTGACTTAGTGGCTGACGTAGACGTTCTCTCTCCGGCTGGCACTATCATTTCCAAGGTTGACGATCTTCTGCTCATAGCCCAGGCTGTGAAAAGAGAGACGGGACCGCTCGGACAAGGAGCGGTTAGTTTCGACGGTATCGCCAACCTGGCTGCCTCCAATGCAGTGGTTAAGTCACGATCACTGCCGAAAGACTCGAACTCTGGATCCCCACCAGACTCCAGCAGGTTATCATCAGAATAAGCTGTACCAGCTCTCAAGGTAGAGACACCACTTGCCTTTACCAACAGCTGGTAAAAGCTTTGGTTTGCTGTCTCACTAGGGATAGTGACCAAGCTGCCGCCAGCTTAATTTAAAAAGTTTACGGTATTTGGCTGGGATAAATGTATATCTCCCAACACTGTGGTCTTCACTACTTGATAATTCAGACAAATATCAGCGTCATTTAATACTGACGTAAAGTCCTGTGGACTTACCCAATATTGCTGTATGAACCAACCGATGCCCAATGCTGTTACGGCCACCCTCCTCAAGGCTCGAAGCCTGATTTCGAAGCTTTCGAAAAATTGTTCTGGTTCGGCCTCATGAAGCGGGGAACAAAGCTGTACTGCTTTTTGTAAAACTAAAATCATTTACAGAATGTGAAAACTGCCTCCTTTCTCTTTCCCTATCAAATTGCTTTCCCTTGCGAAATGCTCTCTGTTCACTAGTTTGCTCAAGACTGATTTTTGCCAGCCAAGTGCCAACGACCGCTGATTTCACCTGAGACAACCCAGCTGCACTATACTGACCATTTTGCTCCGGAGGTGTCACATCTCCTCCTGCGAAGAACAATAGGTGTTTTTGCCCTAGCTCCCATAGAGGGAGGAGTCTGATGTGCCATCTCTTCTTCTATAAGGTTTGTCAGCCAATCAGTGAATGCAGTTGCGCAGCTGTGACAGTGCGTTTTATTTAATGCCAATGGAACGAGCAATTGCCAGCATTCTCTGTAGGGACAATTTAGGTAGGTTATGCAAAGTATATGCCGACACCAGACGTCTGACTCGTTAGGTGGCATAAGTTATTCGCTATGCACAGTACGATTGCAGAATACCCAAACGTAACACGTTAATTTGCAGAAACACGCTTAGCTATGCCACAGTAAGATTTGCAGCTACGCATAAAGCAAAGCTGACTGCAAAATTCTCACTCCAAACCAGGCTTGTAACAACTGACATGCAAATTTTGTAAAAGCAATGCCAGACCGCTACACTGTTTCAGAAGATTGACCGTTGGGAAGCAAGCACACCGAACAAGCTAGTTAGCGAGCTGTTGAACGATCACACAATAGCAAGGCTGACCATTAAAACTGACACGCAAAATTTTGTTAAAGCATGCTAGACAGCAAGCCTGCCACAATGTTCCTGCTACGAGCCTTCACCCTAAGGGGGGGGGGTCAACCGTTTCTCTAAGTCCAGCTCCAGCTCTTGGACAGGCCCCATATTAACCCAGGTTTCCCAAATGGTTTATCCCGGGTTAATGGGGCAAAAAAAACACAGAAGAAAAAGTTGACCTTATATATCCCCCACCAATTTAGTGCAGAAAAATTTTAACTTTAAGTGATAAGTAATGCAACGGAAGAAAGGGCGGGAAATGAACCACAAATAAGACCGCTTCAGCCGCTTAGAGGGGAATGCCCCAGGGCAACAGGAGAGGGTACCCACAAAACCTTGCGATTGCCAAAACCATCCTTTTTATGGCTAAACCTGGTCACTTTGAACGAGGGGGCCCATCATCAATCTTAGAAACCCGGGTTTTCGGGGTTGGGGGAGATACCCTGAAAATGAGGGTTGTACGCACCGAATAAAGGTTACGTCTCTTTGCAGGCCACCTACCCTCTTGGGATATAGGAATTTCTGGGGTGCATGTAGGACACTTTAATGATTAAATTTTGCGGGAATTAAGGCCCCCCGGGGTGCCAGGTTTCTGGGGGGAAGTCCAAAGGGGGCAAAGGGGCATGTTTTAGGGAATTGAAGATAGGGTATATCGCAACCCCAAAGAAAATTTAGCCCCCTTTATACTGCATGAGGCAAGTTTTTTTTGCAACATCAATCTTTTGTGAAAATCGTCCTAAAACCACTGGGGCGAGGTCCCCACCCAACCGGTGCAACAGAGTTTGCCGGGGTGGGCGACTCACTTGGGGCATCCCAAAATTTTCACACACAGAATTACACCTCTTTTGAAAAAACTACCCCCCCCTTTTTCATGTAAACCACCTTTATATTTAAAGTAATTTAAGAAAATGCTTGCATTATTTTCCTATCTACTAAAACCCAAAATCACCTTCCGGGAAGGTATAAAAATTAATATGTTAACACTTTTTCAAAAACACCGTGAAACAAACAAAAACTAAACCTATTTATCCCTCAAATAGCCTATAATACATTTAACTCAAAGGGAAACCATACCTACGGGGTCTATAGAGCTCCCATGAAAAAAAAATATTAATAAGAACACAGGCGAGTCAAGCTTTTTAAAAAAAATTTCACCCATATCATTAAACCCCACAAAATGTAAGTTTTAGCAAATGCATAAAAAGTGCATGACCTTCACACTCGTAAATACTGATGCCTTTCCACCACACTCATCTTTATGTTTATATATAATTTCGCATTCCACACAGTGCACAACATTGTCATTTCATTACACACATACCAATAATTTCTTTTTTCAGATTAAAATTCCTACATTACGACATCTGTCGCCCCTTTTTCAATTACATAATTAATAATTTTGAAAAACTTGTATCATTCACAACACACTACCCCGCACACTATAAAAGGCACTTATGTCCAGTACTTTTTCTTTCCCTTTTCCAACTAAACCCTTTCACACTATCCTTCTCGGGAACCAGCCCTGCCGCGCCCCCTTACATTCCCCCTAAACCCCCAAAATCCCTCAACCTAAAACTCGAAGCCCTTAGAAAAAGCAGTCCCCCAACTCCCCCGAAAATTTCCCCTATTACGACACTTATTTCTAAAAAATGTCCAGCAAACCCCTTTATCCTTTCACCCACGCCCACCCCCCTCGGCCCAAGTAAAAAATAAAATCCGTGACCAAAAAAGCCACTGTTCTCCCCCATCTTACCACCCCCCCAATCCAAACTTAAACCCGCAACACTGCAACCCTCCCCCACCCTAACCTAAACACCTTCCAATCAACCCACACAACTTCATACAGTCACAAAAAAAAACCCCATGAAAAAATTTTCTCCTGATTCCCACGCTTACATTTCCCTCCCCTTTCCTTATCCCCTATTGAATAGGACAACCCAGAGGGAAAATCCCATGAAAAAAATAAACATTTCCCCCAACACCGGGTTTTACACTAATTGTTTTAAAGTGTCCATATTTTCCTTTCCCCCATACTAGGGTATGCCCCTTTAAACAGCCAACGCCCTACCTTTCCACTCCCTTTGAGAACCCGCAAATTTAACACATGACGGGGGCCCCCCCCGTCATTAAAAACCTCATCATGGCCCCACCAACTATTAAAACCCTACCCCCCCCCCACCCCTTTCATATCCTTTCAACTTCACAAGCCCCCTCCCCCCCGCCCCCCCCCCTTATAAAACTTCATTTTAGGGACACACTCATCATCCTTTTTTGAGGGATAAGCCCCAGCCCTCCCCGACTGCCCAAAACTTAACACTGCTCTACTTAAAAATTCGCAGCCCGATCCCCTGTAAAACCCAAAAACACCCGTTTTAAAAAGTTTTTACCTACTCTCATCAGGGTACATGACAACGCTGCCCTAATTGCTGTACAATAGCCGTTTGTTT
>NW_026507208.1:0-23666 GCF_026875155.1 Cherax quadricarinatus
GGGAGACATGTAACGAATATAAAAAAAGGGGAATAGACAAGGTGGCAAAAAAGGGATTTTCCAGGAAGGGACACAGAACAAGAGGCAAAATTTGGGAAAGTTGAAGACCGATGAATCAAAGGGATTTTGGAAGATTTCTTCAGTCATAGAGGGGTAGGCCGGGGGGGGAAATGGTGGGGGAGGCAGGAACCATACGGTTTTAAGGGGGTTTAAAAATTTGGGCGGGGAGGGGGGGAGAGAAAAAAAAAGGGGGGGGGCGGCCGCCCCGAAAAAAAGGGGAAAAAATAGGGGAAACCCCCCAAAAAACCCCCACACCAAAAACACACCAACCACACACACAAAAACCACCACCCCCCCCAAAAAACACCCCCACACACACACACACTCACACACCCCCCACCCCAAAAAAAAACAACACACAACACACCCACACACACACACACACACACCAAAAACACCACACACACCCCCACCCAACACACACACACACACACAACCAAAACCCCCAACAAACCCAACACCCCAACACCCCCCAAAAAAACCCCCACACACACAAACAAACCACTCACACACACACACACAAAACACAAAACCCCCCCAAAAACCCCCCCCCAAAAAGGGAAAAAAACCCCAAACCAAATAAAAAACCCCCCCTCAAACCCCAAACCAAAAAACAACCCCCCCCCAAAACCCCCAAACCCCCAAAACCCCAAGCCCCCCCAAAAAAAACCCCAAAAAACCCAAAAACAACCCAAAACCCCCCCAAACACAACCCACCAAAAAAAAAACCCCACACCCCCACCAACCCCAAAAAGGGCAACCCCCCCCAAAAAAAAAACCAAACCAACCCCCACACCCAAAAACCCCAAACCCCCAAAAACCCCAAAAAACCCCAAAAAAACCCACCCCCAAAAACCCCACCCAAACCCCCACCAAAAAACAAAAACCCCAAAAGCAACTACCAAACCCCCCCCCCCCAAAAAAAAAAAACAACCCAAAACAAAACAAAAAAAACAAAACAACAAACAAAAAACAAACGGGCAAAAACAGGAGGGAAAAGGGGGGGAAAAAAGAACCAGATTGGGGGAAAAAAGGGGACAATGGATGTTAGGAGGGCCAAGGGAAGGGGGTCAAATGGAAGTGGTAACGAGTAAGGGGGAGTTAAATACTTAAAGAGTTTTGGTTAAGCCCAGCAAAAAAAAAGGGGGACCCGGAACATAAAGGGGAAAAAAGGTAGATCACGGGAACAAGGGGGAAATGTAGCCAATTAAACCCAAATTTTAAACCCCCCCAAACCCCAAAAAAGGGGAAAAAACCAACAAAAAAACAACCCCCCAAAACCCCCCAAAACCCCCCCAAAAATCCCAAAACAAAAAAAACCCCAACAACCCCCCCACCCAAAAAACAAACCCCCAAAAAAAAAACAAAACCCCCAAAAACCAAAAAAACCCAACAAAAACAAACCCAAAAAAACCAACAAAAAAAAACAACACAAAAAACAAACCCAAAAACACCACACAAAGGAAAAAAACAACCAACCAAACAACCAAAAAAAGTCACAAAAAACGGAAAAAAAAACCCCAAAAAAAAAAAAAAACAAACAAAACCCAAAAACCCCCAAAAAACCCCACCCCCAACCCCAAAAACCCAAACCCAAAAAAAACCAACCCCCAAAAACCCAACCCCAAAAAAAAACAACCCCCCAAAAACAAGGAATAGACAAGTGGACAGAGATAGCATTATTCCAAGAGGGGGCCACAGGTGACAAGGTCACAACAGAAAGTTGAAGACTCAGACGAGTCACAGGGACGTAGGAGTATCTTCAGTACATAGAGTAGTCAGCAAGTGGAATAGCCTAGCAAGTAAGTAGTGAGGCAGAACCAAACATAGTTATAAGAAGAGGTAAGACAAAGCTCAGGAAGCAGATGAGAGAGGACCTTAGTAGCGATCAATTGAATGAGGCGGGGCCAGAGCTGAGTCACGACCCTGCAACCAAAAAAAAAAGGAAAGAATGAAATGGAGGATGGTTGTGGGGGTTTTTAGATTTGAGTGAGTTATCAAAAAAAATATAAAAAGCATAAAAAAATAAATAACACAAACTCACTCACACTAAAAAAAACTAAAACAATACCAAGACAAAAACACAACAAAACTAACAACAAAACAAAACTACACACACACACACAAACACACACACACACACACACACAAACACACATACCCACCCACACACACACACACACACACACACTCAACACACACACACACACACACACACACACACACACACACACACACGAGACACACACACACACACGCACACACACCACACACACACACACACACACACACACACACCCAAACGCAACTCACACAACACACACACGAGGACACACCACACACACACGAACACACACACACACCACACACACACACTCACACACACACACACACACACACACACACACACACACACACACACACACACACACACACACTCACACACACACACACACACACACACACACACACACACACACACACACACACTCTCCACACACACACACACCACACACACACACACACACACACACACACACACACACACACACACACTCACACACACACACATTTAATAAAATAGTAAAGACCTTGTGTAAGAAACCCATAATATCAGGGTCGCCATGACAGCTGCACAACACACAGGCCACCAATCATTTGTGGTCAAAGTGGAGCCTATACTAACCTTCCTATGGTGTAGAACTATACCTAGTTTGGTTGAATCTTATTGTAGCTAGCTGTTCCCGTGGCTAGTGCTTCGGTCTGAGTTACAGACCTCGCTGCGAGTTCAATCCCAGCCCGTTACCGTGGATTAAGAACCAAACCAGCCACGGGTCGAGGATAGAACCCGCGATCAAGAGTCACAAAACTCCAGACCGACGCGCTACCACATAACCAGCTGACACAGTGGCACGCGTCGGTCAGTAGTTTGACGACTCTCTAACCGCGGGTTCAAAACCCCCACCCATGGTATGGTTTTGTTTACAATGGTGATCCATTACGAACTTCGTGAGACCCCCCCCTCCCCCCCCCCCCCCCCCCCCCAAAAACCCCCCCCCCCCCCCCCCCCCCCCACCCCCCCCCCCCCCCCCCCCCCCCCCTACTCACCCGTCAGGTTATATACCAATATACAACAACAACCATGACTTGAGTGATTTATATCACTGTTGTGTCAATCAAATACTCCGCCATATAACTGACACAAGATAGTCCATTACCTGTTATAAATATCTGTAATTAGCAGTTATTTTTTAGTAATAAACACAGAATATAACGTATTTTTAATCCTCTATTGTAACATAGGAGAAGATATGTTAACTCACAGGTTATGTTAGTTATAATCTAATTAACACAGATGTAAGGGAGTTCTAGCATCCTATAGATACATCTATTATTTTTTATGTGTTTAAAAGGGGAGTCGATGTTGATAATGTTTGGTACAGTCGAAGGAAGTCATGAGACGTGATTAGTATTATCAGGCTGTGATGGATGTATGGGGCAGCGGGACTCCTGCAGCAAGAGCCTGGTTGACGAGGCAAGCACCAGACGAGCCTGACCCCTGGCTGGGCTCAGTAGACAAACTCTCGAAACTCTTCAAAGGTATATAAAAGGTAGAGTATGTGTTATTCAAGCATTTGAAACACTGTAAATAAAGTAATGTCGAGCAAGAAAGTCGACCACATCGACTCAGGTTGAGGGACTGATTACCTCATTCTCCCCCTGGTCTTCATCACTCTCCTTTGTATGGACTGACGAAGCCACTGTTAGGTAAACTCTGCCACTTTCTCTGTAACTCTTATGGCCAAAATCATGTACCTACACTTAACTCTTATCCTTGTAGCGTCCTCGATGTAAGGTCCAACCTGGAGTTTACCTAGAGAGGGTTCCGGGGGTCAACGCCCCCTCGGCCCGGTCTGTGACCAGGCCTCCTGGTGGATCATGGACTGGTCACAGACCAGGCCTTAACTTTAGGTGTCTATCCAGTACCTGCTTGAAGACAGCCAGGAGTCTATTGGCAATCCCCTTTATGTGTGCTGGGAGACAGTCACATCTGTGGAATATAACTGTAAATGAGAATAGGCAGCGCTGTATGACCTTTGTGGGTTTAGCGTTTAATTAATTAATAATAATAATAATAATAATAATAATAATACTGAAAGAGAGGGAGACTTGCGTACACTGTTTACATGTTGGGGATACGAACCTAATCACAGATATGAAATAATTCACTAATACCACAGAATTTGGCTGACATTCCGATACCACCACAAACCTTTGGAGATTTTGACCAGATTATTGAGAAAGAAATGGCAGGAGCTGATCAGTGTGGATCATGGTCTGTCAACCAGGCCTCATGGTGGATCATGGTCTGTCAACCAGGCCTCATGGTGGATCATGGTCTGTCAACCAGGCCTCATGGTGGATCATGGTCTTCAACCAGATCTCATGGTGGATCATGGTCCTGACCAACAGGTCCTCATGGTGGATCATGGTCTGTCAACCAGGCCTCATGGTGGATCATGGTCTGTCAACCAGGCCTCATGGTGGATCATGGTCTGTCAACCAGGCCTCATGGTGGATCATGGTCTGTCAACCAGGACTCATGGTGGATCATGGTACGTCAACCAGGCCACTGGTGGATCATGGTCTTCAACCGGCTCATGGTGGATCATGGTCTGACAACCAGGCCTCATGAGGATCATGGTCTGTCAACCAGGCCTACATGGTGGATCCAGGTCCTGTCAACAGGCCTCATGGTGGATCAGGTCTGTCAACCAGGCGCTCATGGTGGATCATGGTTCTGTCAACCAGGCCTCATGGATGGATCATTACTGTTCAACCAGGCCTCATGGTGGACATGGCTGTCAACCACCTCATGGTGGATCATGGTCTGTCAACCAGGCCTCATGGTGATCATGTGTCTGATCAACCAGGCCTCATGTGGTATCATGTCTGACACCAGGCCTCATGGTGGATCATGGTCTGATCAACCAGGCCTCATGGTGGATCATGGTCTGTCAACCAGGCCTCATGGTGGATCATGGTCTGTCAACCAGGCCTCATGGTGGATCATGGTCTGTCAACCAGGCCTCATGGTGGATCATGGTCTGTCAACCAGGCCTCATGGTGGATCATGGTCTGTCAACCAGGTCTCATGGTGGATCATGGTCTGTCAACCAGGCCTCATGGTGGATCATGGTCTGATCAACCAGGCCTCATGGTGGATCATGGTCTGATCAACCAGGCCTCATGGTGGATCATGGTCTGATCAACCAGGCCTCATGGTGGATCATGGTCTGATCAACCACGCCTCATGGTGGATCATGTCTGTCAACCGAGCCTCATGGTTGGATCAATGGACTGTCAACCACCGCATGGTGGATCATGGTCTGTCAACCAGGCCTCATGGTGGATCATGGTCTGATCAACCAGGCCTCATGGTGGATCATGGTCTGTCAACCAGGCCTCATGGTGGATCATGGTCTGTCAACCAGGCCTCATGGTGGATCATGGTCTGTCAACCAGGCCTCATGGTGGATCATGGTCTGATCACCCAGCCCACGGTGGATCATTGGTCTGTCAACCAGCTCATGTGGACCATGGTCTGTCAACCAGGCCTCCATGAGGGTGGATGCACGTCTGTCAACCAGGTCTCAAGGAGGATCATGGTCTGTCAACCAGCCCTAAAGGTGGATCATGGTCTGGTCAACCAGGTGCCTCAAGGTGATCATGGTCAGATCAACAGACCTCATGGTGGATCATGGTCAGACAACAGGCCTCATGTCGGATCATGTCTGACAACCAGGCCTCATGGTGGATCATGGTCTGTCAACCAGGCCTCATGGTGGATCATGGTCTGTCAACCAGGCCTCATGGTGGATCATGGTCTGATCAACCAGGCCTCATGGTGGATCATGGTCTGATCAACCAGGCCTCATGGTGGATCATGGTCTGTCAACCAGGCCTCATGGTGGATCATGGTCTGTCAACCAGGCCTCATGGTGGATCATGTCCTGTCAACCAGCCTCATGGTGGATCATGGTCCCAGACCCTACCAGTCTCATTGGTGGATCATGTCTGTCAACCAGGCTCATGGGGATCATGGTCTGTCTACCAGGCCCATGGTGGATCATGGTCTGTCAACCAGGCCTCATGGTGGATCATGGTCTGTCAACCAGGCCTCATGGTGGATCATGGTCTGTCAACCAGGCCTCATGGTGGATCATGGTCTGTCAACCAGGCCTCATGGTGGATCATGGTCTGTCAACCAGGCCTCATGGTGGATCATGGTCTGTCAACCAGGCCTCATGGTGGATCATGGTCTGTCAACCAGGCCTCATGTGGATCATGGTTTCTGTCCACCAGGCCTCATGTGGGATCATGGTCTGTCAACCAGGCCTCATGGTGGATCATGGTCTGTCAACCAGGCCTCATGGTGGATCATGGTCTGATCAACCAGGCCTCATGGTGGATCATGGTCTGATTCAACCAGGCCTCATGGTGATCATGGACTTCAACCAGGCCCATGGGTGATCATGGTCCTGTCCAACCAGGCCTCATGGTGGATCATGGTCCTGTCAACCAGGCCTCATGGTGATCATGGTCGTCAACCAGGTCTCATGAGATCAATGGTCTGTCAACCAGGCCCATCATGGTGGATTCAGTCTGATCAGCCAGGCCTCCATGGTGATCATGTCCTGATCCACCAGGCCTCATGGTGGATCATGGTCTGAACAACCAGGCCTCATGGTGGATCATGGTCTATCAACAGCCTATCATGTGGATCAATGGGTCTGTCAACCAGGCCTCATGTGATCATGTCTGTCCAACCAGCCTCATGGTGAATCATGGTCGTCAACCAGGCCTCATTGTGGAATCATGGTCTGATCAACCAGGCCACATGGGTGGATCATGTCTGTCAACCAGCTCATGGTGGATCATGGTCTGTCTACCAGGCCTCATGGTGGAATCAAGGTCTGTCAACCAGCCTCATGGTGGATCATGGAGTCGATCAACCAGGCTCAACGTTGTGATCAAGGTCCGGTCAAACCAGGCCCTCATGGTGGATCATGGTCTGTCAACCAGGCCTCATGGTGGATCATGGTCTGTCAACCAGGTCTCATGGTGGATCATGGTCTGTCAACCAGGCCTCATGGTGGATCATGACTGTCAACCAGGCCTCATGGTGGATCATGGGTCTGATCAACCAACTCATGGTGGATCATGGTCTGTCAACCAGGCCTCATGGTGGATCATGGTCTGTCAACCAGGCCTCATGGTGGATCATGGTCTGTCAACCAGGCCTCATGGAGGAATCTGGTCTTTCAACCAGGCTCAAGTGGATCCAAGGCCTGTCAACTCAGGCCTCATTGTGTATCATGGTCAGATCACCAGGCTCATGGTGGATCATGGTCTGTCAACCAGGCCTCATGGTGGATCATGGTCTGTCAACCAGGCCTCATGGTGGATCATGGTCTGTCAACCAGGCCTCATGGTGGATCATGGTCTGATCAACCAGGCCTCATGGTGGATCATGGTCTGTCAACCAGGCCTCATGGTGGATCATGGTCTGATCAACCAGGCCTCATGGTGGATCACGGTCTGTCAACCTAGGTCTCTGTTGGATCATGGTCTGACAACCATCCTTATGGTGGATCATGGTCTGTCAACCAGGCCTCATGGTGGATCATGGTCTGATCAACCAGACCTCATGGTGGATCATGGTCTGTCAACCAGGCCTCATGGTGGATCATGGTCTGTCAACCAGGCCTCATGGTGGATCATGGTCTTGTCAACCAGGCCTCATGGTGGCTCATGGTCTGTCAACCAGAGCCTCATGGTGATCAGGTCTGTCAACAGCCTCATGGTGGATCATGGGTTCTGATCAACCAGGCCTCATGGTGGATCATGGTCTGTCAACCAGGCCTCATGGTGGATCATGGTCTGTCAACCAGGCCTCATGGTGGATCATGGTCTGATCCAACCAAGGCCTCATGGTGGATCATGGTCTGATCAACCAGGCCCATGGTGGATCAGGTCTGTCAACCAGGCCTCATGGTGATCAATGGGTCTGTCAACCAGGCCTCATGGTGGATCATGGTCCGTCAACCAGGTCTCATGTGATTGGCTGTCAACCAGCCTCATGGTGGATCATGGTCTGTCAACCAGGTCCTCAGTGGAACATGGTCCTGATCAACCAGACCTCATGGTGGATCACGGTCTGTGCAACCAGGCCTCATGGTGGTATCATGTCTGTCAACCAGGCCTCATGGTTGGATCATGTCTTGTCTACCAGGCCTCATGGGGGGGGATCAAGGTCTGTCAACCAGGTCTCAAGGTGGATCATGGTCTGTCAACCAGGCCCAAGGTGGGATCATGGTCTGTCACCAGCCTCATGGTTGGGCTCATGGTCTGGTCAACCAGTCTCATGGTGGATCATGTCTGATCAACCAGTCCTCAAGGTGGATCATGGTATGTCAACCAGGCTCAGGTTGGATCATGGTCTGTCAACCAGGCTCATGGAGGATCATTGTCTGATCAACCAGGCCTCATGGTGGATCAGAGTCTGATCAACCCAGGCCTCATGGTGTGGCTTATCATGGTCTGATCACCAGGCCTCATGGTGGATCATGGACTGATCAACCATGCACATGTGGATCATGTCTGATTCAACCAGGCCTCATGGTGGGATCATGGTCTGTCAACCAGGTCTCCTGTGGATTCATGGTCTGTCAACCAGGCCTCATGGTGGATCATGGTCTGTCAACCAGGCCTCATGGTGGATCATGGTCTGTCAACCAGGCCTCATGGTGGATCATGGTCTGATCAACCAGGCCTCATGGTGGATCATGGTCTGATCAACCAGGCCTCATGGTGGATCATGGTCTATCAACCAGCCTCATGTTTTTTATTGTATCAGGTCTGTCAACCAGGTCTCATGGTGGATCATGGTCTGTCAACCAGGCCTCATGGTGGATCATGGTCTGTCAACCAGGCCTCATGGTGGATCATGGTCTGTCAACCAGGCCTCATGGTGGATCATGGTCTGTCAACCAGGTCTCATGGTGGATCATGGTCTGTCAACCAGGCCCATTGGTGATCATGGTCTGTCAACCAGGCCTCATTGTGATCATGGTCTGTCCAACCAGGCCTCATGTGGATCAAGGATCTGAACACCAGGCCTCATGTGGATCATGTCCCCAGTCAACCAGCCTCATGGTGGAACAGGTCGATCAACCATACCTCATGGTGGATCATTGGTCTGATCAACCCATGGCCTCAGTGGATCATGGTTCTGATCACACCAGGCCTCATGTGATCATGGTCTGATCAACCAGGCCACAATGAGATCATGGTCTGAATCAACCAGGCTCATGTGTATCATGGTCTGTCAACCAGGTCTCATGGTGGATCATGGTCTGTCAACCAGGCCTCATGGTGGATCATGGTCTGTCAACCAGGCCTCATGGTGGATCATGGTCTGTCAACCAGGCACATGTGATCATGGTCTGATCAACCCAGGCCTCATGGTGTGATCATGGTCTGATCTACCAGGCCGTCATGGTTGGATAAGGTCTGATCAACCAGGCCACATGGTGATCAGTCTTCAACCATCTCATGTGGGGGATCATGGTCTGTCAACCAGGCCTCATGGTGATCCATGAGGTCGTCAACAGGCTCATGGTGGATCATGGTCAGTCAACCAGGCCCTCATGGTGGATCATGGTCGGTCAAGACCAGGTCTCATGGTGGATCAATGGACGTGTCAACCAGGCTCATATTGGATCATGGTCCTGTCAACCAGGCCATCAATGTGGATCATGGTCTGTCAACCAGGCCTCATGGTGGAACATGGTCCTGTCAACCAGTGCTCAAGGTGGATCAGGTCTGTCAACCAGCCTCATGTGGAATCCATTGGTCTGTCACTCAGCCTGCATGGTGGATCATGTCTGTCAACCAGGCCTCATGGGGGATCATGGTCTGTCACCAGGCCCTCATGGTGGAACATGTCTGATCAACAGGCCTTCATTGTGGATCAAGGGTCTGTCAACACAGCCTCAAGGTGGATCATGTGTCGTCAACCAGGCCTCATGGTGGATCATGGTCTGTCAACCAGGCCTCATGGTGGATCATGGTCTGTCAACCAGGCCTCATGGTGGATCATGGTCTGTCAACCAGGCCTCATGGTGGATCATGGTCTGTCACCCAGGCCTCATGTGGATCATGTCTGAATCCAACCAGCCATGGTGGATCATGGTCTGTCAACCAGGCCTCATGGTGGATCATGGTCTGATCAACCAGGCCTCATGGTGGATCATGGTCTGTCAACCAGGCCTCATGGTGGATCATGGTCTGTCAACCAGGTCTCATGGTGGATCACAGTCTGATCAACCAGGCCTCATGGTGGATCACAGTCTGATCAACCAGGCCTCATGGTGGATCACAGTCTGATCAACCAGGCCTCATGGTGGATCACAGTCTGATCAACCAGGCTAGCCTGGAGATTCGTCTGTCGAAACTTGCACTTGTGGTCACAGTTGTGGCCTAAGCTAACCTTCCTATGGTGTATAAATTTATCTAATTGGATGAATCTTATTTAAGCCACCTGGTCAAGTGGCTAACGCATCGGTCTGGAGTTTTGCGACTCCGTGATTGCGGGTTCGAACCCCGCCCGTGGTATGGTTTGGCACCGTAGTAGAATTTAAAATTACCTCTAAAAGGCCTGGTCACAGGCCGGGCCGCGGGGGGCTTTGACCCCTGCAACTCTCTCCAGGTAAGAGGGAGGAGAGTGTTTCCCATGAGTCGACGCCCCTGTGGCAGGTCTCAGAGAGACTTCAGGTAATCAGGGCCTGATCAACCATGATTACTACTGTGCCACAGCCGATCAGCATAGAGCCACAGCCTGCTATCAGGAACTGCCCTAAGAACCTTATCCAGGTCTTCCCCTCTCAAGAACATCCGGGAGTATTCCCTGTTGAAATCACAGGAAGGGTGTTGAATAGTCTTGGGCCCCTTACATTATAATTAAAAACTGAGAAACATAAAAGCTTATAAACAATTCCAGTGTTGCCAGATATACTCAGGAACAGTGTTGCCAGATATACTCAGGAACAGTGTTGCCAGATATACTCAAGTACAGTGTTGCCAGATATACTCCAGATCGTGCTGCCAAGATATACACAGGAACAGATGTTGCCAGATATACCTCAGAACAGTGTATTGAATGCCAATATACCAGGAACAGTGCTGCCAGATATACTCAGGAACAGTGTTGCCAGACATACTCAGGAACAGTGTTGCCAGATATACTCAGGAACAGTGTTGCCAGATATACACAGGAACAGTGTTGCCAGATATACTCAGGAACAGTGCTGCCAGATATACTCAAGAGCAGTGTTGCCAGATATACTCAGGAACAGTGTTGCCAGATATACTCAGGAACAGTGTTGCCAGATATACTCAGGAACAGTGTTGCCAGATATACTTAAAAGGAACAGTGTTGCCAGAATATACTCAGGAAACAGTGTTGGCCAGAATATACTCAGGAAACAGTGTTTGCCCGATATACTCAAGTGAACAGTGGGTTGCCCGATATACTCGGAACATGGGTTCCCAGATATACTCAGGAACAGTGTTGCCAGATATACTCAGGAACAGTGTTGCCAGATATACTCAGGAACAGTGTTGCCAGATATACTCAGGAACAGTGTTGCCAGATATACTCAGGAACAGTGTTGCCAAATATACTCAGGAACAGTGTTGCCAGATATACTCAGGAACAGTGTTGCCAGATATACTCAGGAACAGTGTTGCCCAGATATACTCAGAACAGGTTGCCAATAAACTCATGAACAGTGGTTGCCAATATACTCAGAACAGTGTGCCAGATATACTCAGGAACATGTAGTTGCCAGAATATACTCAGGAAACAGTGATTGCCAGATATACTCAAACAGTGTTGCTCAATATACTCAAGAACAGTGTTTGCCAGATAGACTCAGGAACAGTGTTGCCAGATATACTCAGAACGTGTTTGCCAGATATATCTCAGACCAATGTTTTCCAGATATACTCCAGGAACAGTGGTTGCCAATAACTCAAAACAGTGTTTGCCAGATATACTCCAGGAACAGTGGTGCCAGATACACCAGGAACAGTAATTGCCAGATATACTCAGAACAAGTGTTGCCAGATATACTCAGACAGTGTTTCCAGATATACTACAGAACAGTAGTTGCAGATATACTCAGGAACAGTGTTGCCAGATATACTCAGGAACAGTGTTGCCAGATATACTCAGGAACAGTGTTGCCAGATATACTCAGGAACAGTGTTGCCAGATATACTCAGGAACAGTGTTGCCAGATATACTCAGGAACAGTGTTGCCAGATATACTCAAGAACAGTGTTGCCAGATATACTCAGGAACAGTGTTGCCAGATATACTCATGAACAGTGTTGCCAGATATACTCAGGAACAGTGTTGCTAGATATACTCCAGAACAGTGTTGCCAATATACTCAAGAACATGTTGCCAGAATTATACTCGGACAGCTGTTGCCAATATTACTCAGGAACAGTGTTGCCAAATATACTCAAAACAGGTTGCCAGATTACCAGGAAACAGTGATGCCAGAATACTCAGAACAGTGTTGCCAATATACTCAGGAACAGTGTTGCCAGATATACTCAGGAAACAGTGTTTGCCAGATAAACGTCAAGAAGCAGTGTGTGCCAGATATACTCAGGAACAGTGTTGCCAGATATACTCAAGAACAGTGTTGCCAGATATACTCAGGAACAGTGTTGCCAGATATACTCAGGAACAGTGTTGCCAGATAACATCCGGAACAGTGTTGGCCAGATATACTCAAGAACAGTGTTGCAGATATACTCAGGAACATGTGCAGACATACTCCAGGAACATGATGCCAGATATACTCAGGAACAGTGTTGCCAGATATACTCAAGAACAGTGTTGCCAGATATACTCAGGAACAGTGTTGCCAGATATACTCAGGAACAGTGTTGCCAGATATACTCCCAGGAAAAGTGTTGCCAGATATACTCGTGAACAGTGTTTGCCAGATATACTCAAGAACAGTGTTGCCAGATATACTCAGGAACAGTGTTGCCAGATATACTCAGAACAGTGTTGCCAGATATACTCAGGAACAGTGTTGCCAGATATACTCAAAACAGTGTTGCCAGATATACTCAGAACAGTTGTTTGCCAGATATACACAAGAACAGTGGTTGCCAGATATACTCAAGAACAGTGTTGCCAGATATACTCAGGAACAGTGTTGCCAGATGTTACAAAAAACGCAATTCTAAAAGCTTAGAGATCTCCAGGTAATACTAGAAAGGACTGCCCTTCTAGCATCCAGCCTGTTACTGGGTTTTCGTAACAAGTAGTCAGTATCCTTGTCCATTATCCATTACAATTCAGTATAGTTCAATACACTTTAGATACAACTGGTATGGCGTGGTAAAAAAAAAAAGGGGGGGGGGGGGGGGGGGGGGGGGGGGGGGGGGGGTTTTTATGGGGGGGGGGGGGGGTTGGTAGGGGGGGGGGGGGGGGGGGGGTGGGGGGGGGGCTAACTAAGAAATTAAAATTTAATAAATTTATTAAGTCTATAAGTTGTCTAGAGGTATATTATCAAAGTAAATTAAATTACAGCAATCAAAATAAAATCAATCTCTCGAGTTCAATATTTATTGTGCTGAATGCACATACACATTTATAATCATAAGTACCGACTGGTACATTAACATTTAATAAGATATTACAAAATGTACAAGTGTGTGTATTAGTGCACTTAAGTAGTTAGCTATGTCTCAATACTCGAATAAGACTTAAACAAGTGACGACAAAGTATCAAATAAACTAACTTTTGACCGACCTGGACAACCCGAACAGCTGCTTGAGACAACAAAAAGCAAGCCCAATAGCAATGAGCAATATCAAGCAACGGGCGACACAGAATCAGGAACTGGAGATAATATAACGCACTAATAGGGACCAACTGCAGATCCTCCACAAGTACAAACTCCCATAATACTGAATCTATTTCAGCCATATGAATACTGTGACTGGAAAAAGAAATACACAGAAACCATTACTAATTAGGTCAGAAGCTATAGCTAAGGACCTGAATTTCAGAGTGTTTAAAGCGACACACAACCTCAGTAACAACGTCTAAAATCACTAAGTCTATACACAAGTTCTGGAACAAAGTTTCAACAGAACTAACAAGAATAATGAACAGACATCTGTCCATCAGCAAGCTAGTCTCGAGCAGACTGAATACTCACGAGAGGTGAGGACACCCCCCCCCTCGATCACGTGATTAGCTATGGGGGGGGGAGGGGCGGGAGCTAACTGCCTCTCAGAAGCCGGCAGTATAACGAGCGACAAGCTGATAATTACAGTAGTTTGACAATCAAGACTAACTGAGCACATATGTACATCTATCAACATAAGCTAAATAACACTATAAGAGGCAATAACATTTTGCGATATTTAGCTATATCGAAATATAAGCAATATAAATTATATGAAAGGTAATATAACATTACATATTACATCAAATCATTGTAACCCCATTCAGGGGTTGCAACAATGCTAAAGAGAAGAAGGGGAGAATGCCCAGAGAGAGAGGGGAGATGGCAAGAAGAGAGAGGGGGACGATGGCGAGTGAAGAGAGAGGGGGAATGATGCGAGAAAAGAGAGGGGAGATGCTAGAGAGAGAGAGGGGGAGATGGCGAGAGAGAGAGAGGGGGAGATGTGCGAGAGAGAGAGAGGGGGAGATGGCGAGAGAGAGAGAGGGGGAGATTGGCGAAGAGAGAGAGGGAGAGATTGGCGAGAGAGAGGAGAGGGTGAGATGGCGAGAGAGAGAGAGTGAGAGATGGTGAGAGAGAGAGAGGGGGAGATGCGAGAGGAGGAGAGAGGGCGATGGCGAGAGAAAGAGAGGGGAGATGGCGAGAAGAGAAGAAGGGAGAGAATGGCAAGAGAGAGAGGGGGAGATGGCGAGAGGAAAGAGAGGGCAGAAGCGAAGAGAGAGAGAGGGGGGGGGGTGGGGGGGGGGGGGGGAGAGATGCGAGAGAGAGAGGGGGGAGATGTCGAAGAGAGAGAAGGGGGAGATGGCGAGAGAGAGAGAGGGGGAATGGCGAGAGAAAGAGATGGGGAGATGGCGAGAGAAAGAGAGGGAGGATTGCGGAGAGAGAGAGGGAGAGATGGCGAGAGAAAGAGAGGGGAGATGGCGAGAGAGAGTAGAGGGGGAGATGGCGAGAGAAAGAGAGGGGAGTATGGCGAGAGAGAGAGAGGGGGAGATGGCGAAGAAAGAGAGGGGGAGATGGCGAGAGAGAGAGAGGGAGAGATGCGAGAGTGAGAGAGAGGTGAGATGGCGAGAGAAAGAGAGGGGAGATGGCGAGAAAAGAGAGGGGAGATGCGAGAAGAGAGAGAGGGAGAATTGGCGGAGAAGAGGAGGGGAGATGGCGAGAGAGAGAGAGGGGGGATGGCGAGAGAGAGAGAGGGAGAGAGGTCGAGAGAGACAGAGGGGTAGATGCAGAAGAGAGAGAGGGGTGATGGCGAGAGAGAGAGGGGAGAATGCAGAGAGAGAGGCAGATGCTAGTAGAAAGAGAGAGGGGAGAGATGAGAGAGAAGAGAGAGAGGGGAGAGATGGAGAAGAGAGAGAGAGGGGAGAGATGGGAGAATAGAGAGAGAGGGGAGAGATGGAGAGAGAGAGAGTGAGGGGAGAGATGGAGAAGAGAGAGAGAGAGAGGGAAATGGAGAAGAGAGAGAGCTGAGAGATGGAGAGAAGAGAGAGAGGGAGAGATGGAGAGAGAGAGAAGAGCGAGGGGAGAGATGGAAAGAGAGAGAGAGGGAGAGATGAGAAGAGAGAGAGGGGAGAGATGGAGAGAGAGAGAGAGAGAGGGGAGAGAGGAGAGAGAGAGAGAGAGAGGGGAGAGATGGAGAAGAGAGAGAAGGGGAGAGATGAGAGAGGTAGAGAGAGGAGAGATTGCAGAGAGAGAGAGAGAGGGGAGAGATAGAGGGGGAAGAGAGAGAGAGGAGTAGGGATGGAGAAAGAGGATTTGGAGTAGTAAGAGAGGGTAGAGATGGAGAGAAGAGAGAGAGAGAGGGAGAGATGGAGAGAGAGAGAGAGAGGAGAATGGAGAGAGAGATAGAGAGGGAGAGATGGAGAGAGAAAGAGAAGGGGAGAGATGGAGAGAGAGAGAAAGAGGGGAGAGATGGAAAGAGAGACAGAGGGGAGAATGGAGAGAGAGAGAGAGAGGGGAGAATGAGGAGAGATAGAGGAGAGATGGTGAGTGTGAGATAGGTTAGTGGAGTTGAGAGAAGGGAGAAGTTGGAGAGATAGAAGAGGAGAGAGATGAGAGAGTGAAGGAAGATGAGAGAAGTGAGAGAGAGAGAGAGAGAGAGAGTGAGAGAGAGAAGAGAGAGAGAGAGAGAGAGAGGAGAGAGATGGAGAGAGAGAGGGGGAGGGGAGAGTGGAGAGAGAGAGAGAGAGAGAGAGAAGAGAGAGAGAGAGAGGAGAGAGGAGAGAGGGAGAGGAGAGAGAGAGGAGAGGGAGGAGAGAGAGGATGGAGAAGAGGAGAGAGAGGGGAGGAGAGGAGAGAGAGAAGAGAGAGAGAGAGAGAGAGGGGGAGAATGGAGAAGAGAGAGAGGAGAGAGGGGAGAGATGGAGAGAGAGAGAGAGAGGAGAGAGAGAGAGAGAGGAGAGAGAGAGAGAGAGGAGAGAGGGGGGAGAGATGGAGAGAGAGAGGGGGGAGAGGGGGGGGAGAGAGAGAGAGAGAGAGGGGGGAGAGAGGAGAGAGAGAGAGAGGGGGGAGATGGAGAGAGAGAGAGAGAGGGGAGAGATGGGGGAGAGAGAGAGAGGGGAAGAGATGGGGGGAAGGGGAAAAGAGAGGAGAGAGAGAGGAGGGGAGAGAGTGGAGGAGAGGGAGAGGGGGGGGGAGAGATGGAGAGAGAGAGAGAGGGGGGAGAGATGGAGAGAGAGAGAGAGAGGGGAGAGATGGAGAGAGAGAGAGAGGGGGGAGAGGGGAAGAGGGGAGGGGGGGAGAGAGATGGAGAGAGAGAGAGAGGGGGGAGATGGAGAGAGAGAGAGAGAGGGGAGGATGGAGAGAGAGAGAGAGGGAGAGAGGAGAGAGAGAGAGGGGAGGGGGGATGGAGAGGAGAGAGAGAGGGAGAGAGAGATGGGGAGAGAGGAGGAAAGAGGAGAGGGGAGAGGATGGAGAGAGAGAGAGAGAGAGAAGGGGAGAGATGGAGAGAGAGAGAGAAGAGGGGAGAGAGATGGGAGAGAGAGAGAGAGAGAGAGGGGAAGAGATGGAAGAGAGAGAGGAGAGAGAGGGAGAGATGGAGAGAGAGAGAGAGGGGAGAGAGATGGAGAGAGAGAGAGAGAGAGAGGGGAAGAGATGGAGAGAGAGGAGAGAGAGGGGGGAGGAGGGGAGGAGAAGGAGAGGGGGAGAGAGGAGAGAGAGGAGAGAGGGGGAGAGAGAGAGAGGAGAGAGAGAGAGGGGAGAGATGGAGGAGAGAGAGAGAGGAGGGAGAGAGAGGAGAGAGAGGGAAAAGAGAGAGAGAGAGAGGAGAGAGAGGAGAGGGGGAGAGAGAGAGGAGGAGAGAGAGAGAGGAGATGAGAGAGAAAAGAGAGGGGAGAGAGAGAGAGGAGGATGGAGAGAGGGGAGAGGGGGGGAGAGAGATGGGAGAGAGAGAGGGGGAGAGAGGGGAGAGATGGAGAGAGAGAGGAGAGGGAGAGAGGGGGGGGGAGAGAGAGAGAAGAGAGAGGGGAGAGATGGGGGGAGAGAGAGAGAGAGAGAGGGGAGAGATGGAGAGAGAGAGGAGAGAGAGGGGAGAGATGGAGAGAGAGAGAGAGAGAGAGGGGAGAGATGGAGAGAGAGAGAGAGAGGGGGGAGAGATGGAGAGAGAGAGAGAGAGAGAGAGAGGAGAGAGAGGGGAGAGAGAGATGGAGAGAGAGAGAGGGGGAGAGAGAGGGGAGAGGAGAAGAGAGAGAGAGAGAGGGGGAGAGGAAGAAGAGAGAGAGGAGGAGAGGGGAAAGAGGAGAGAGAGGGAGGGAGAGAGAGAGAGAGGAGAGAGGAGAGATGGAGAGAGAGAGAGGGAAGAGAGATGGAGGAGAGAGAGAGAGGGGGAGAGATGGAGAGAGAGAGGAGAGAGGGGGAGAGAGTGGAGAGAAAGAGAGAGAGAGAGGGGAGAGATGGAGAGAGAGAGAGAGAGAGAGGGGAGAGATGGAGAGAGAGAGAGAGGGGAGAGAGAGGGGGGAGAGATGGTGAGAGAGAGAGGAGAGGGGGGGAGAGGAGAGAGGAGAGAGAGGGAGAGGGGAGAGAGAGGAGAGAGAGAGAGAGAGAGAGAGAGAGAGAGAGAAGTGTGTCAAAACTGTCAGGGGTGACAATAAGGCAGGAGGAGGTGCATTTCCTTCTTAAATCACTTGACCGGGAAAAAGGGGTGGGGGCCCCAGACAAGTGAGCCCAAGATTGTTGAGAAGATGTGCAGACCAGTTTAGCAGCCCTCTAACTCGCATCTTTCAGCACTGCCTAGTACAGTGCAAATGGCCCTCTCCATGGAAAGAGGCAAATGTAGTCCCTGTTCACAAAAAGAAGAGCAGAGCAGAAACCCAGCAACTACAGACCAGTGTCACTCCTGTCAATCACGGGTAAGACCCTTGAGACAATAATCTCAAGACAAATGACAGTTTTCTTTGACTACCATCACTACTTTGTGATCGTCAATATGGCTTCAGGAAAGGTTACTTGCTGCTGATCTGTTGTTAACCTCTCCACTAAGTGGCACCAGTCACTGGATGAATCCAAAAATCAGCTGTGTGGTAGACTGGACATTGCTGGCGCTTTCGACCGGGTGTGGCACCAGGGCCCCTTAGCAAACTTCAAGCACTGGGAATTGCAGGCTCTACGCTATGTCTCCTCAGTGATTACCTTCATGGTAGATCTCTAAGTGTAGTCCTCAATGGAAAGGATTTAGCAAGACATCCTATTGGGGCAAGCGTTCCACAAGGAAGTGTGCTGGGTCCACTGTTATGGAATGTCTACTTCAACGACCTTCTTATCTCATTCCCCGAATCACATGCATATGCAGACGACTGTACACTGACATTCACTTATCCAAAAGAAGAAATGCCAGCTGCTCAAGCTACATCAATTACCAGCTGAGAGCTATATCAGCTTGGGGAAATAGATGGCAAGTAACATTTGCACCTGAGAAAACGCAAATGATGATCGTCTCTAGGCACCATGATGGTAATGCTGGTGCAGTAGTAAGGATGAATGGGACGATTTTTGGCACCTGGAGAAGAAGTTGATATCCTTGGGGTGAAATTTGACTCCAAAACTAACCATGAAGAACCATGTTGTAAATCTTGCAAACAAGGCAGCCAGGAAGCTTACAGCAAATTCGCCGTATCTCACATCTGCTTGACAGTAGGGGTTGCAGATCCTGTACGAGGCACAAGTACGCTCACACCTTGGAGTATGCTCCCCTTTCTTGGCTTGCCTGTCCCCCCTCTCATCTGCGACTGCTTGACAGAGTAGAGAACAGAGCAAGACGTCTCATTCTCGCCTGGACCCCCTCCTGGATGGATCTGTCATTTTAGCAGAGCCTTCAACTAGGAGGGATGTGGGTGGCCTTACTGTTATGTACAAGGCCAATATTGTCAAAATACCACACTTGGATCCCCTTCGAGGGACAGCGCGAAACAAGCTTTTATGCACAAGACGGGCAGAAAGCAGCAACTTCACTCTGGCTGTACCCTTCTCCAGAACATCACTCCATTGAGATCATACATACCCAGGATGACTCGAGTATGGAAAAACATTCGTACAGCATTTAAAGATGTCAACGAGATAACGTCAGTTGATCAAATGAAAATGCTGGCCCCCAGATGGCTCCAACTTCATCCTGTTCCCTACTTGTATGTCTCTTAACAATTTAAAAAAAGCTTTCAATGAGCTGATGTAGGTAACAGCTCTTAGCTTGTCAATTAAAGTTAGGAATCCTTAACCTGTAAATAGCTTGTCAATAAACCTAGGGGTCCTTAAACTTGTCAAACCATGTGTAAAAAAAAAAAAAAAAAAAAAAAAAAAGAGGAGAGAGGGGGAGAGAGAGAGGAGAGAGGAGAGAGGAGGAGAGTGGAAGGAAGAGGGAGAGAGAGAGAAGAGAGGGGAGGAGAGAAGAGAGAGAGGAGAGAGAGAGAGAGGGAGAGAAGGGGAGAGAGAGAGAGAGAGATGAGAGGAGAGAGGGGAGAAGGGGAGAGAGGGAAAAGAGAGAGAGGAAGAGGGGGAGAGAAGGGGGGGAGAGAGAGAGAGAGAGAGAGAGAGAGAGAGAGAGAGAGAGAGAGAGAGTGATCAGATCTTTCGGTTTAGTTAATTTATCCAATAAATTAATGCCTTTGTGATGGCCCGCTGGTGGCCACTGTGAGCAAAGATTAAGTCTGTGATGGCCCGCTGGTGGCCACTGTGAGCAAAGATTAAGTCTGTGATGGCCCGCTGGTGGCCACTGTGAGCAAAGATTAAGTCTGTGATGGCCCGCTGGTGGCCACTGTGAGCAAAGATTAAGCCTGTGATGGCCCGCTGGTGGCCACTGTGAGCAAAGATTAAGCCTGTGATGGCCCGCTGGTGGCCACTGTGAGCAAAGATTAAACCTGTTTATGGCCCCCTGGTGGCCCCTGTGAGCAAAGATTAAGCCTGTGATGGCCCGCTGGTGGCCACTGTGAGCAAAGATTAAGCCTGTGATGGCCCGCTGGTGGCCACTGTGAGCAAAGATTAAGCCTGTGATGGCCCGCTGGTGGCCACTGTGAGCAAAGATTAAGCCTGTGATGGCCCGCTGGTGGCCACTGTGAGCAAAGATTAAGTCTGTGATGGCCCGCTGGTGGCCACTGTGAGCAAAGATTAAGCCTGTGATAAGAACATAAGAACATAAGAACGAAGGAACACTGCAGAAGGCCTACTGGCCCATGCGAGGCAGGTCCAAGTCTCCTACCGGCTTAAGCCAATGCACCCAACCTAGTCAGGTCAGGTCACATTGACTTAAGGGAGGAACACGGCAACCGACCTGGTAGCACAAGCTATCAGGTCTAACTCACACCCACCCACATCCACTCATGTATTTATCCAACCTATTTTTAAAGCTACACAACGTTCTGGCCTCTATAACGGTACTTGGGAGTTTGTTCCACTCATCCACACTCTATTACCAAAACCAAGTACTTTCCTATATCCTTCCTGAATCTGAATTTTTCAACTTAAAACCATTGCTGCGAGTCCTATCTAGGCTAGATATTTTCAGCACACTATTACATCCCCCTTTTTTTTTCCTGTTTCCATTTATAACCTCAATCATAATCCCCCCTAATTCTACGTCTTTCTAGAGAGGTGCGATTCAGGGCCCTTAGTCTATCCTCATAGGGAAGGTTTTGATACATGGGGTCAACTTTGTCATCCTCCTTTGTACATTTCCAGAGAATTTATTTTCCATTCTGTAAAAAGGTGACCAAAACTGTGCAAACATAATCTAAATGAGGCCTAACCAAGGATGTATAGAGTTGAAGAACAACCTGAGGACTCCTATTATTTATGCTTCTTTGATTTTGAAGCCAAGGATTCTATTAGCTTTATTGCGAACACTTATGCCCCTGTTGTCTTGGTTTAGATTACTGCTAACCAGAACTCCTAAATCTTTTTCGCAATCCGTAATATTAAGATCTTTTAATTTTTAGTTTATATGTGGCATGGTTATTGTCCTGTCCAACATTTTTGAACTTTGCATTTGTCTATATTAAACTGCATCTGCCACTTCTCCGACCACTGCATCGGTTATTTAAAAACTTCCTGGAGTGCTCGAATGTCCTCGTCAGAATGAATTCGACGGCCTATTTTGGTGTCATCGGCAAATTTGCGATGTCGCTCTTTATGCCCTCATCTATGTCGTTTATGTAGATTGTGAACAGCAGGGGGGGCCCAACACTGACCCTGTGGACACCGCTCGTGACATTCCCCACTCTGATTTCTCCCCATTTATGCAAACTCTCTGCTGCCTATTTGTCAACCATGCCCTATCCAGGAAAAAATTTCTCCTCCCATTCCATGTGCTTTAATTTTCCTCAATAGTCTCTGATGTGGGACCCTGTCAAAAGCCTTACTGAAGTCCATTTACACAATATCATATTTTATTACCATGATCTACCTCCTCAAATACCTTAGTGAAAAAGTTATAAATTCGTAAGGCAGGAACGCCCCTTTGTAAAACCATGCTGAGATTCGTTGATTAATTTATGCTTTTCAAGGTGGCTACGAACTGCCTCGGCAATTATTGATTCCATAAATTTTCCACTATGGAGGTTAGGCTTATGGTCTATAGTTCGAATAAGGACCTGTCACCTGTTTTGAAAATAGGTATCACATTTGCCATTTCCACTTATCTGGCACAAAGCCAGTTTGTAGTGATATGTTGAAAAGATTAGCCAAAGGTGTGCTAAGCTCCTCTTTACATTCCTTTAGAACCCTTGCATACAGTTCTCAGGGCCTGGGGATTTGTTAGGTTTTAATTTATCTATTTGCCTAAGGACCATGTCACTTGTGACCCTAATAGTGCACAGTTTATTATCGTCCTGTTCTACATAATTTATCATTACTGGAAAATCGCTTGGTATCCTCCTGTTGGGAAAACTGAGACGAAGTATGTGTTAAAAATTCTACACATTTCCTTATCACTGTCAGTGAGCTGACCCGAGGAACTTTTGAGTTGGGCCTATCTTTTCCCTGATCTTACTTCTGTTTTACCTGAAAGAATCCTTTTGGGTTAGTCTTCGATTCTCTTGCAACTTTAACCTCATAATCTCTTTTTGCTTTTCTAATTCCCTTTTTTATTTTCTCTTTAACTGAATATATGATTTCTTAATTGCCCCTCTCCTCTTTTGATTTGCCCATATTTGCCTCTCTTTTGACCAATCAGATATTTTAATCTATTGTTCATCCATTTAGGATCATTTTTGTTTGATCTGATTTCCCTATTTGGAACATAATTTGACTGAGCAGCTAGAAAATATGCCCTGGAAAGCTCATATTTGGCAACCATCACCACCTACCTGACCCTTAGTCAGGTCATTCCAGTTCAGCCCACCTAAGTAATTTTTCAGTCCTATGAAATCAGCCAAGCGAAAGTCAGGGGGCGGAGACTTGATTGCCATTATTAGGGGAATTCCCCTGATATATTAAAAACTGAGTGATTGTGATCACTTTCCCCAAGCTCATCATTAACCTCAAGATTATTAATTAGTGTTTCCCTACTGGCAAGAACAAGTCAAGGAGGTTATTTCCCCTAGTTGGCTCTGTCACAAATGTTTTAAAAAACAATCCTGGATCGTATCAAGAAGTCACCTGACTCTAAATTTCCTGTCAAAAATTTCTCCAGTCAATCTGTCTGTAGTTGAAATCTCCCATTAGCACAACATTTTCGTATGTAGATGCCTTACGAATTTCGTCCCTAGAAGTTTCTGCACTCCTATAAAATTTGGGGCCCTGTAAACACACCCCCCCAAAAATTTGTTTTTCCCTCCTTC